>VZSE01002019.1:741792-756490 GCA_013398275.1 Promerops cafer | reverse complement strand
CTCCGCACCCCGGTGCAGCGCGGCCCGGGGCCCGGGGTCTCTCCCGGCGGCGTCTCGGAGCACCCCCCGCCACCCCGGGCGAGGCTGTGGGGGGACGGCCCGCAGAGAAGGTGGGGGTCACACCTCTCCCCCCGTCCCCAGCACCTTCCCCCGCAGAAGGAGCGCCTCCGCCTGATTAAATATATATGCGGTTAATGCACTATCCAAATATTGAAGTTAAGATGTAATTAAGCCTTTAGAACATCCCCGCGCAATAAACCCCATGGCTGGACAGGATCCAACCCCAGGTTTGTTTTAAAAGAGCTTGAGGAAAAAAAAAAAAGGAAAAAAAGAAAAAGATCTTTAAATTATGTATTAGAAGGTCCCAGTTTATCCTGCCACACTCGGGTCGATGCTGAGGGTAAACATCGCACTGTCGCCCCCCGGCTCCGCTCGCCTTTCCCTTTTCTTTTATTTCTTTTCTATTTATTTTCCTTTTCCTTATTTATCTTCCTGCCCCCCACCCCCGTGATTAGCCCTCCCGGGTTTCTTCCCACGTCGCTAAATGTTGTCGCTTACACTCCGAGCTCATGCATTGTTTATGGGAAATACGGTTAATAAATAATTACAAATCCGAGGTGTGCGGCTCTGCCTTTGACTGACGGGAAAGTGTCCGGGAAGGGGCCGGGGGTGGCCGGGGGTGTCCCCGAGCCCGGCCGGGAGCGGGGCCCGGGGGGCAGCGCGGGGGCTCCGGGGCGAGCCCGGCGGGGGGTGCGGGTGTGGGACAGCTGAGCGGGATCCTTCACTCCTTAAAGGGCAGATAAAAGGCGAATAAAAGAGAAAAGAAAGAAAAGTGGAGAGGTAGAGGGGGCGAGGGGGGGCTATAAAAAAAGAGGGTGAAGCGAACCCCCGGAGGATGCACCGCTCCCGGCTCATCCATCTTCATTGTCTCCGTGTGTGCAAAAGCAACTCCGGTCTAAGGAAAAGCCACTATCAAAGCCATGGCTTTATTTTATATCCTATAGATCAGGAGGGAGGCAAAGCTTTATTTTCGCCCAGAGACAGATATTTTATTTCTCTCTTACGGTTTTATGTGTGAGAGATGTCAAAAAGGTAAAATAGATTGCTAATGCATAGGCAAAACGAAGCTGTTTTGGCATGCTCTGTGTCAGGAGGGCTCCCGGGGAGCGCGGGCTGGGGATTTAGGGCTGATGGGGGACTCGGGGGGATTCTGCTAAAACATCTCTCTCCATAAATCCAGCCGCATGGTCAGCGCGAGCGGCAGGAGGAGTTTTAAAGGGGAAGAGTTGGAGCGCGGCGGAGCGGAGCGGGATCCCGGCCCCGCCGCCCCCGCTCGGCCCGGCCCGGGGTCCCGCCGGGATCCCGGGGGTCGCAGCCGCCGTTCCCATCGCTTCTCCCGGCGGAGCTGCGGCGCTGGGGACCGGCCCGAGCCGCTGCCGGCGGCACAAAGCGCTCCCGGCTCATCCCGCCCGGCCAAGGCGCGCCCCCCACAACCTCCTCGCCCGATTTTATTCCATTATTTCATTATTTCATTCTATTCTTTTTCCCCCAAAACAAGCACCCATCCCCCGACCATCGGTCCAACTCCCGGCGCTGCGGCTGCTCAGCATCTGCCTCCCCGACCCCGGCAGCGGATCTGCACGGACCTTTTCCAAAGTTAAAATATATCTCCCCGAGCTGCAACAATTTTCATACTTTTTGACCTCGGGGATTTACTTAGCACGTTAAGTTCAAGGCTCAGAAGCCCAGGGCTATTACTCATTTAGGCACTCCCACCACCAACACTTTTCACCACATATTTTATCATTTGACTTCCTGGCTTAAATTCATGTTATGGCAAATAATGGATGGTAATACTTTCCCCCTTCCCCATGTTAATTGTCTTGTCTGACAGCCTCCGCATTTGAAGTGATTTAAAGCAAACAAGGGTGCAGCGAGAGCAGGAGACAGCCCAGCACAAAACCTCTGCGGGAGCCCTGCGGCTCCGGCTCTTCCCTCCCGGGCTGGATGCAGAGCACAGCACAGCCTCCCCAAAAAGCATCGCCCAGCCCTCGCTGGGGTCACTGCGGTGCCGAGGCTGCTCCTTCCCGCTGCCCCGCGGCCCCTGGGGTGACATGGGGGGACTCACCCCTGCCTCGAGCCCCTCTGGCTTTGCTGCCCAAAATATTCCTTCCTTGGGGTGGCTGAAACGGGGGATCAGACCAGAGTGCTATTTGCAAATTGAAAAAAGCAAGGTGTACTTGATTAGGAAATTAATTATTTCAGTACCCCCAGGATTATATTGTTTTTCTAAGTTCTGTGGGCCTGTGTAATTTACTAATTTCACAGTGGCTGAACTTCCCTGGGAGTGAGAGTCAATCTCCCCTCTCTGGCACGCAGGCGGATCCTGCGCGGAGGCAGCGGCTCCTCGGCAGTGTCGGAGGGAGGTGTGAGCCCAGACCCTTCCCTCTGCTCCTGCCCCTGACCTGCTGCGTGACCCTGGCCAAATTCCTCGTTTCTGCTCTTTCTGGGAGTGGGCAGTGCCTTCCTTCCCACCAGCAGCATCTCAGCTCTTCCTGCTGAGAAAGGAGCAACCACACGGGCTTGTCTGCCCAGCACTGGCGCTGCCTTCCTGTGCCCGTAAGGAAAAGGGGCTGCTGCATTACACGTCCTTCTCAAGTAGCTGCAGAAGAGGATTCTCGACACAGAAGCGTTTTTGTCATCAGCAGAATGTCAGTTTTTGGTGCTGACATCACCATCATGCAGAGCGTTTGGGAAAAAGAGCTGAAATCCAAACAAACAGGACTGTGCTAGAGAAACGCAGATGCAGGGGCAGAGCTCGGTTCAGCATCACCTGGGCCAGGTACCACAGCACCAGGCTCCTCTTACAGGTGACAGTGAATGCAGAGCTCCTGGCTGTGTTTGTGTCTGTCAGCTTAGTCCTGACTGATCTTCTATCTATAGATTCTGTCACTTGTTACGGTACTAGATCATATCCTATTTATATGATTTTCTATTTTAAAGGATCTGAGAGGCCGTGGAGGCTCTGGCCAGCCTGCCCTTCCTTCTCCCCACACACCAATCTGGGCAGCTCGAGCCCAGCAGAGTCCCTGGCTCCTGGGTGCCTCCACACACACATTTAGAGCTGCTGCTTCCTTCCCCTCATCCCTGAGTGATGCTCCAAGCGTGGCTGACGTGCACACAGCTCATCTCGACGCCACGGCGGGGACGTGCCATGCACAGCCACAATCCCATTACCCCGAGATGAATCAGTATGCTGTGCTCAGGAGAAAAAGATCCAAATCATTTTGGTCCAGAATGTGAAATTTCTCTAGTTCCAGGTAATTTTTCCAGCTCCATCCCATGGGGATCTTGCTGTCCCACCCTGTGCCCCAGGGCAAGTCCCCACACAGGACAGAGTCGCACGCTGGCACTACCAAGGGCCAACCCTCCACGCTCAGAAGCACTTTAAAAAACAAATATTATTCTACAAAAATCCACCCTTGGCATTTTTGTGGCTCTTCACAGCATGGCACTGAGTTCTGGGGCCCAGGAGCTCCGTGCCAGCCCAGCCCCAGGGTGCTCCTCTCCTCTCTCCGAGGCATCCAGCCCCAAACCAGCATCACCATGAAGGCACCGGAGATTTTCCCTTGCAAACAAGCAAACCTTGTTTCCCCAAACCCTGGTGAACAGATTCACCAAGTCCCTTCCTCCTGCCTGTGAAATGTCACCATTTTCACCGGGAACAAGTCTCTGCAGGAGCTGGGATGTCTGTGCTGGTGGTGTCGCCTATGTATGAGAGCGGAAATTCAGGCTCAGAAACTGTGAGTCTGCAGAATTCCCTACCAATGTGGCTTTTTCAGTCATTGAAATAAAATCTACATTGCTGTAATTAGTCAATATTTGTAAAGCCTCTAAGATTGCAGAATAAATGGCTGAGAGAAATTCTCATGGTTATTAGAGAAGTGCATTAATAACAACGGCGCTGGCTGGTGAGGAGACGTCGCTCCTAATGCTGTACAATTTATTTTCTTAAGGGTGTGCTAATAAACAGAACTGGTTTTTAGAATCTGGTGTATTTATTCCACATATACCCTCAGATCAAATAAGTTTCTCTCCCCTCGGCATCATCTTCCTGCTCTCCCTCTCTGCAATCCCTCATTAACTCCTGCTGTGCTGAGGTCAGGGACACACAGCCCTGCCCAAACAGCACCCCAGATGCTGAGCCCTGCTGCCCTTGGACATGGCCTGACATCCCTCTGGGACATCCCAAAGGGTCCCTTAACCTCAGTGATGGGCGTTTGTCCTCATCCCAGCCTGGCTTTGTGGGGTCCCTGATGGATCTCCGAGCCGTGGATCACCTGCACACCCCCCAACCAACCCCCCCACACCCGAGGTTATTCCCTGTTAGCACTTGTCCTGTAAAGCCACTCAAGCTGCTCCAGAGCTCAAAGGGAGATGTTTCCTCTCCCTTTGTGGCTCTCCCAGCAGCTCCCTGCCCGGGGTGCCCGTGCCCAGGGCGAGGTGCAGCGGGAGCAGCTCCGGGCTCTGCACAGTCCCTGCTCTTCCCTCACAAAATCAGTGAGGTGCCCATTCAAAACAAACCTTTCCTGCACACCTGCAGGAGACTGTCCAGAGGAAAAGCAGGAGGAGGTGGGCACCAATAAAGCACCCAGACCCTTCAGGTTTTTGTGGAAACCCCTGTCTTGGGCACCCCGGGGCTGCCCATTTGGACACACATTGTCCAAACCAGGCTGCTGCTCACAGGCTGAAATAACCCATGAGTGTTCAGAATTCAGGGAGAAAGAGAAGGAAAAATGTTTGAAAAGAGTAGTTTTGTAATTCTAGAATTAAGATAAAATATCCTTTTCCTTGGGGATGCCCCCGTGAGGTCCAGCTCGTGCCAGGGAAGGGGGTGAGGCTGGGCCAGGCAGCTCCTCCCAGAGCCCAGACCCAGGGTAGGAAAGGGGGAAATCACTTGTGACTTGAAAATTGCCATTTTTCTTATTCCTGTGGGAATCAGGAAATCCACATTACCACTAGAACTGGGAAATGCACCTTCAGAGGTGAGTGCTCAGTGTGGGGTCTGCCCAGTGAAGGGGTCCCTGGGCAGGGAAGAAATTCCAAGATAAAGAATAGAAATAACCTACATCAGGAAGCCACATGAAAACCTGCTCATCTTTCACTGCCCTGATACGTTGCTGCTTTTTTTGTGCATTTAAAAAAATCAACAAAACTCCCAAGTTAATATGAAAACAAAAAAAAAATACAGTTAAAACAACTCTGAAATGGTCATACAACCAAATATATGCATTAGATGTTAAATCTTCTATCAGAGAGCTCAGATGGAATTTTTTTTTTTTCACAAATCTGCAAAATATAATTAAATTGGTGATGGTAAAAAAAAAAAAAAAAAAAAAAAGAACCTGGTCCAACCCTTATAAGGATATTTCAGCCAAGCTGAGGTTCCTTTTCCATAAATGTTAAGCAGACATCTGTAAACATAATTGGAATTTACTGCACACGTGAATAACTGCATATAAATGAGCCTGGATGGTTGGGGTTTAGGAAAGGGCTGCAGGTGCCCCCCCTTGCTGATAAGACTCCGGCGTTCCTGGCACATCCCAGCTCAATTCCAAATGTCAATTCTCTACATTTTAATTCTTTTTTTTTTTTAAATTTTTTTTCCCCCTGGCTGCTGCCTTGTTACATTTATCATAAAGCCTCTGTAGATGAGACATCCTGAGGAATTCTGTGCATCCCCAGGTTTGTTTACCAGGCTGATAGTTATTCTTTTGGAAAATGCAGAGTGGTATTGTCAGGCATTGCTTAATATTAATGATGGGGATCTGGGCATCCGAGAGAGCTGAATGAGCACAACTTCATTTCACCATTCCTCATTTTTTTTCCACATTTTTTCTCCCTTCCTTTCCTTTTCTTTGCTTTCTCCTTTGTTATGGGAAAGACACTGCAAGGCACGGAGCCCCCTGGCCCAAAGCCCTCAGGAATCAGTGGCCAGATCCCAGTCAGGGGAAAAACATCCAATTTCTGTGGCTCAGGACCAAGCCTTTAAGCACCTGCTGAACTTCACACCCAGGGGCTGGGATGTCCTCCTCAAACCTGTGCCCCACGGTGAAGGTGCCTCTCCTGCTCATGTCCTTCTCCATCCTCCCGTCCCCACCCTGTCCAGGGAATAGTTGGGGATCCCACACCCGGAGCAGCAGGGAGGGCAGCCCCATTTTCTGGGGGTTTAGTGAAAAAGGGCTGTGCCCGTTCCCAGCTGGCCCCGAGCTGAAACCAGCTCAGCCTTGGGCTGTGAATTTACAGGGGCAAATCCACCCAACCCCACCATTCTGCAGCAAATACTGGGAGTTGGATTCGATCATTGCCATGGATCCCTTCCAGCTCAGGATGTTCTGTGACTCTGCAAAACAGGAACCCACTGGAACTTTGGGGCTGGGGAAGAACCACAAGCCCCAGCAGAGAGGGGCAAAGCCCGGAGGAGAAATCCACCCCACCCTGGGATAACCCCTTGGATGGGGCTGCAGCCCCGACCCCAGATTTCCTGAACTCCAGGGAAAACTGACCACGGCTGTCTCTGCCCTGGGGGCTCCGGGCTGGGGGAGCCGAGGAGGAGTTTGGGGGGGCTGGGTGGGTGTCACACACAGAGGTGTGCAGCAGCACGGCCCCGTGCCCTGTAGAAGGGGCCAGCCCCCAGGGCAGCCCCACGCCCGCCCGGCACGACGGGAGGCGCTCCCGGGAGTTCTTTGGGATAACGGCGCTGTCCCGAGCGGCGGCACCGCACGGCGGTGATTTATCCCATTGTCACCCTTCAAAGGCGCAGTTGTTTACCATCCATCTCTCTCGGGGCTCTGTTTGTCCCGGGGGCGGGCGCGGGAAGCTCGGGGGGATCTGGGAACATTCCCGGGATGAGCCCCGTGCCCGCCCCTCTCACCTTGACTGCGGCGCGGGCGGCAGCGGCATCCCAAGGGATGCTCCCGGGGACGTGCGAGCGCCCAGGCTGACCTGAATTTAACCTCTCCCCGAGCCCCGCGTTTGCCGAGCGCGGGAGGTGAGAGATGCGGCAGCCTGGCCAGGGCCGGCGACAAACTGCCGGCCTTTCTTGGGATGGAGGGGGTGGCGCGGCGGGTGGGAAGCGCCACAAGCCCAGCCCGGCAGGACCCACCAGGCAGAGCAGCCTCTGGCCCCCAGCACCACTTTTTCATGATGGAAGTTCGTATCAGTCATTTTACAATTCAAAATTACCAAGAGTTTTTTAGGGTCCCCCCCCCCGGCCGTTCCAATTTCTCCCAAATGCAGCTGATTTTAGTGTCAAAGAGATTTTTTTTTCTCTCTCTCTTTCTCAAGTTGTTTTCACTTAAAAAAATAATAAAAAACAGGAGTCCCGGAGCAGCAGACAGAATAATAAGCAGACTCACTATTTAGTCACAGAATGACCTGAAATTTCTCCAAGGAAATGTATTTGCCACTGAAAAATACTCAAAAATCTATGTGAAAGTTTTTCCTTGACATTCTACTGGTTTAGAGGAAACAGGAGAGCAATCTTTCCCCATCACTTTCATAGTTCATTATTTTTCCTTCCCTCTTTCTACTCATCCCCAAGAGTTTCCTCCAGGATGGGAATTGTAAGGAGAAAAGGAGAGGGATGAGCAAGGAATTGGGACCCTCTGGGATGTGGGGCTGAACCAGAACCCCAAAGCTGAGCCTGCCTGTTGCTTTTGTCCAGGTTTTTCACTCCTTCCTGCCAACCCAGCCTTGTGCCAAGGGCTCTGTCACATCCAAATCCACGGAATTATCTATTACAATACTGCAATATTTACAACACAGATTTCTCCTGAACTGCTTTGTAAATCATGGCAGAAATAATGGCCTTCCAACTGAGAGCCACAATCGACCAACAGGAAGTCAGGTCTGCAATTTAAAATATATATTAAGAAGTCCTTAAGTGAACATTTTGCTTAAATTAGGAGATGGGCCATGATTCAAGCAATAAGGCCTCACCAAAGAGAATTTCCCCAGCAAATCAGTCCAGGCTGCAGAGGAGGCTCCGGGGTGCAAGGGAGCAATCCTGACCTCCCAAGGCTATCTGGAAATTTAATTTTTCATCATTTTTGTTGTCAGGGCTTCACCAAGAGCCTTGTCCTGGTGAGGGCCAGGGGGCTGCAGCCCAACCCCAGTCCCAGGCAGAGCTCACCCAGCTTTTCCCAGCTCAGTTCTCACCCTGGATCATGGCATTCCAGTATTTATGAAGCCTCTTTTCAATAATTATCACGCTGTTACATTGGTGAGTTTCTTGACAAGTTATTAAATCATAATTTCTAATTTAAATGCCAGCTTTTGGCGTGCATGCCTGCTCAGGATAAGCTCATTTTCATTTTTATTAAACATCACCTATTAAACACAAGGAGAATTTTCTTAGGAATAACAGAAAACACCACAGGTGCCTTATTTCCCAGCTCATGTTGTGATGGTTTCAAGTAATTCCCCAACCACACAACCACAACAAGGGACTTGTTCTGAGCTTAGGTGGGGACTGGGGGCTGCACAGACACTTCTGTGGATGAGCAGGGGCTGCTTGGCACCTTCCCTGGGGTTTTAATGCTTGACAAACCCCCAGCTCCAGGCTCTGCATCCTGCCACAGAGCATCTCCACCTCCCAAAAGCAAAGAGCACTCACAGAAACCCAGGGGGCAGCTCAGGGTGTCTGGGTTAGACACCAGTGCCCCAAGCTCTCAACTCGCAGGGACATTCTGGCGGCTCCTGACGTGGCAGCCACATCCCAGGGCTGCCTCATTCCTGGCTTTCCAAGCAGATGGTCAATTAATTATGCTCGTTTGGTGTTTATGGTGCCTGGCCCTGGCTCGGTGTCCCGGCGGTGTCCCCCACGCCGCAGGGACGGCTGGAGTGGCCCTGCCAGCTCTGTCCCAGCCCGGGTTACCCCCCAGCCCCGGGGGCTGTGTGACCACAGAGCCCACGGTGTGTGGCACAAGCTGCAAAGAGGGGCCCAGGCAGCTGTTTCCATCTGAAAACACCAAATCAAAGGGGAAGAGTAACTCCAGTGCAAGAGCCCTGCGTGAGAGGATATTCAGAAACATCCCTGCAGATGCAGCTCCCAGCTTGGCCCCTCTCTCCGGGATGGATTTTCTGCTAAAACCCTGCCACACTTTGGGACTGATGGGAAAAGGAATTCCCCATTTCCCCCCAATGATTTCCAGCTCCAGACTGCACATTCCCCGTGATCAGACTGATTAGTTAAATAAATCATCCTTACCTGAAGATAATCCATTTATGCTTTTTAATTAAACACAATTATGACAATTTGTTCTGCCTCCTGCCAGGCTGCCTGTGCAATCGAGGCCCAGGGCAGGAAACTTTTGTGGATGTGTTTCCCTCCGGGCCACAAAACCCAGCAGAGCAGTGCTGGAAGTGCCACTTTGGGTGATGGAGCTGCAGATTGTCCAGGAAACAGCAACAAGGGGAGTTTGGGGAGCTGGCTGAGATTCTGGGGGACCTGTGGGACAGCTGTGGGCTTCTCCCGTGCCACAGCTGCACTGGAGCTTCTGTGGAGTCCCTCCACCCTCACTTTTGGGGCTGCACATCTCCCTGCCCGCTGGAAGGTGCAAACACAGCTGGGACTGTTCCCAAACCAGCACCGTGTCCCTGTCCCAGCCCCACAGGACACAAAGCCACGTCCTTTTACTCTGCCAAGGGCTTTTATCCAGATCAACTTTCCTCCAACTCGCTGCCCCCGGAGTGAGAGACAAAAGGAGCCCTAATGAGAGAGCTTAAATAGATGTTAGAGACCTTGCAGGTATTTAGGAGCCCTCTGCAGCCCCTCTCCCCTTCCCTCGCTCAAGTTCAACTGCCAGCGAGTACAGCAGACTCTGCTGTTTGTTTTGGGTTCAATGGCATCTCATTTACACGTGTTAATTGCAACTAATTGGCACTAATTGGATGAACAGGAAACCCTCTGGGAGCACTCATACCTTTAATTTGTAGTAAATATCATTAATTAACATATGCTAATTAGAGCCAATTAACATTGATTAAGGGTTGCCAGCTACTTGGAAAGTACAACTATCCATGTTGTACTAAGTCAGCACAAAATATGATGCACGTTGGAAGGATAAGCCAGGAGGCAGCACCTGGGGGCTCCCCTGCCAGCTCTGCTGGGCACACTGGGAACACTGGGCCCCCACCCCACTGCCAGCCCACCCCAGCACTGGGCAGCCAGGACAGCAAAGGCAGCCTGGAACTGTTCCAAAATCACCCAGATGTGGCACTCTGGGATGAGGTTTAGTGGGTATGTGGGGTTTGGTCAAAGGCTGGACTTGGTGATCTCGGAGGTCTTTTCCAGCCTTAAGGATTCTGTGGCTCTGTGAACCCAAAATGAGTTGGCAGCCTGGAGCCAGGAATGAAGCTCCAAGGGAGGAGCACCAGAGCCAGCCCCAGTGCCAGCAGAGGCCCCACGTTCCCCTGCAGGTCCCCTGGGATGTCACTGACACCTCCAGACCTCCGGGAAGTGCTGCTGGGGAAGGTGAGCACAGGGCCCTTCCTGCACAAGCCACTCTCTGCCAATTTACAAGCAAACAAAACCAGGACAGTCCCTGCTAATGGCATTTCCCAAAGAGCAGGTCCTTCACGGCCCTGCCTTTGCCCCCCAGGGATCCCCACCGGGCTGCCAGGACAGCCCCCAAGCCAGGGAGTGATGGAAACAGGGGATTTGTCTGCTCTGACACCGAGGGCAGCGACCTGTCCACACACAGCCCCGAGGTGATCACAGGAGGCTGAAGTTCAAACACCTCTTGTTCTCCCAAACCTTTTGCACCGAAATTATCACAGACCTGTTTCCTCTGCTGTTTACCACTTTATCATCTGATAAACAACTGCTTATCAGTTTGTGTAGAAGGATGGAGAAGTGCAGTGCTTAATCCCAGCTAACACCTGGGAGGAGACTGCTCTGTGCTGACACTGGGTCTGTTTCCCAATTTACATGTTTTAATAGGATTAGCTCCTGAACTGGGGAAAACAGAGGCCGTGGTTGAGACAGCACAGGGAGAAGATGCGCTGTGAATTCCCTGGATTTTGTTGTTTGTCTCAATCAGGATTTGTTGGCAGAGGGGGAAGCACGAGGTGCTGGTGGAGGGGGTTGTGTAGGGCCCTCTCCATGTGCTGTCCATTCCCTGCTCCTACAAACATTCCCTGACACACAATCAGCTCTGCCTCTAATTGCAAACCCACCCCATAATTTGAAGGCTACAATTAAAACTCTGGGTTTGAGGCCCCTTTCCAGTATTTTCATTATTTATATCACAGACTGCCCAAGAGAGGGTAGAGGATGGAAAAGGGATGGGGAAAGATGCTGCAGCCCAAATCCCACTCTTTTGGGATGCCCCAAAAGAGTCCAACACCCATCCAGGAGCTGCAGAGCTTTGGGGCCAGGCTCATGAGCCAGACCCCTTTGTCCCCAGAGGCCACCCCAGCACAACGCCATGGCAGGAACAGAAGGATTTATGGCTGTGCTTTTTCCACAACTCCAAGAGCTGTAAATTTCCCAAGACAGACACAGAGGGGAAGCCCTGATGGAGCCACATCCCCTCACCTTTTCTGGAATTCAGGAATGTTAAAATCCCTGTCCCCAGGCTGGGCATGGAGCAGGACCAGCACAGAGCCCCTTGGGGAAAAACCAGAACCGAGTGTCTAAAACTGGGCTGTGAAATTTCAGACAATGGCAATCAGGGAGGGGGGACATCTGAGAACCTGAAAATGTATTTTTCATGATTTTAATAGAAGAGGAGCATCACTGAAACATTTAAAGAGGAATCAGAAAGCTGATAGGCTAAAAATGTCAACACAATCCACACACATACACACACACACATCTATATATTTATATCTGTGGACACACAACGTGCCCCTCCATAGGATGTGCTCAATAATCCAGTCCCAACTCTCCCTCTAATCACAGTGATCCCCTGACCCAGGACTCCTAACCAGGGCTTTAAATCGGAGTTTACAGTATTTAGGAAGTGCTGTCAATAATGTTTACAGTGAAATAATTACTGAAGTGATTTTAATTTATTTTCATTAATGATAATCTTATCAAGCAATTAATTAAACCCAAATAGGGGACACGACATTGTTTGGTGGTTACACCCTGGTAAGCAAACAAGAGGAATAATCACATTTCCAGCAAGGCAGAGCAGCAGCCAGGGAGGACCTGGGACACAGCTGCTGCTCCAGGTGTGTCCTTCCAAGGGTTGGATGTTTTTGGGGTGCTGCCACGTGCTGCTCCCCACCATCCCATCCCCTCCTCACTAGGCACTGCTCAGCCAGGAAACCCCCCTGGCACACACTTGCCTGCAGCAAAAAGGTCTTTTTTTCCCTTGGGACTGCCCAAAATGTCAAAGCAAACACCCTCAAACACCCCCCAAATGTGACCTCAGCTCTGGCTCACTGAGCTGATCAGATTTGTACCAACAGAGTGTGAGAAATTCTGGAATATTTGACAATAATCCCGAGCGGGGATTCCTTAGTGAAAAGAATCAAGTTGAGGAAATGACTTAAACACTTGCAAATTCAACATCTCTTTTTGTTTTACGACAGCCTCAGCATCCCTCTGCCCATACAAGCCCTTCAACAAACATTATGCACGGGATTTATTACGGATGGATCCTATTTACTGGGGATTGCAGTGATATATGGTGTTCCTCCATCAGCTGAGCACTAAAGTATATTGTTCTGACCCTTCCACTCCCTCCATTTGCCTAAGACTCCAGCCACTTGATATTTTTCCAGTTCTGACATTTCAAACATGCAATGCCATATGTATTGCCACTTCCAGGTAATTATCACGTAAAATTAGGCTGGTCTTGTACATGAAACTAGCAATTAGCCAAGGATTGAAGGTCAAAGAGATCTCATTTATAGAGTCTCTAACAAAATGTTAAGTGTAAATGTGTGTCAGATGGTCCAGGATGCCGGATTATATGGGGTCATGACAACGGGGCTGAAGTGTCATCAAGCACGATGTAACCAGTCTGTTGGGCACAGCAGTACAATCTGGGACTTATCTCTCTCAGCCTTATCAGAACCTGAGCTAAATCTAGGACACGGCCTTAGAGGAGTTTCTGCAGGAAGCAGGAAAATGACTCGCAGCCCATTGTTTCCCTGGGAGGGCTCTGAAAGGAGCTGCTGTTCCTGCAGCCCGTGCTGGGTGACAAATGCCATCCCTGTCCCCCAGGACGTGTCCCAGCCAGAGCAGGACCTCGCTGGTGCCACTGGGATGAGGGCAGGTTTTGTCCCAGCCACGCCCAAGGAAGGGCAGCTGTGCCACGAGGAGGTGAGTGGGACATGCCAGGGCTGTGCCACACTCCTTGTCCCTCCATGCCACTTTCTGTCCCTCTGTGCCACACTCCCTGTTGGGCTCCATCCCAAGTGGATGCCCTGGGAATGTGGATCCCTCTCCAGCTCCAAAGGGGCTCTTCCTTCCAGGACCACAGCAGCCACCAGGACGATGGCATCACATTTTAATGCCATCAGAGCAGGATTACCCAGCAGGCCCGAAGGCATTTGGGACCTTAACCAGGTGCTGATTTGTTCAGCCCTTGGGGAGATACCAGCCTGTGTTTCTGTGGGTGCAGAGCCTCACCCTGCAGCTCCAGGGGAGGCAGAGCCAACTCCTGGGGACACCACAGAGCAGGGCCAGACCTTCCCTGCCATCTCCAGGAGCAGACAGGAGGATTTCTGCTCCCTCCCCAGGGCCTGGGAAGGACTGCTCAGAGCAGAGAAGTCAGGGCTGCTTTCCCGTGAATGCATTTTCTATCACGCTCACCTGTTTGTGGCTGGAGTCTCTCCCAAAGCTGCTCCCTCTGTTTTTGCCTACCCAGTGCAACACTATCCCCTTTCCAAAGGCACTTTGGTGAACAGACATGGAGCACAAAAGCCAGGCCAGGGGAAGAGGCCTGTGCCAGGACTGTGGCTGAAGGAGATCTCCTTTTCCAACACAGAAAGCGGCTGCATCGCACTCAGGTGTTCAAAAGCCTCTCTGCATAATTTTGCTTATTCTCACCTGCGTAACATTTATCCTTTCCTCCTGTCACTCCAAAAAGGAGAGAAATAACACAAAAAAGTCTTTTCTTCAACAACCCAAATGCTTTCCAGTGGGACACATCCTCCATCAGCACTGCCAGATCCTCGCTGTTCGTCACCCCCTCGCTGTCACTAAGCCCCGTTCCCATTCCAAGCAGTGTTTTCCCAACACTGGGAAGTGGCAGATGCCTTTCACGCCTCCCCCGCCGGAGGCAGACAGGGTTCGCAGCATTTCCCTTGCAAGTTTCCCTCCCCGTGTCTGCCCCAGCCCTCCGTTCCCGCTCCCCGAATGCCATCGCCTCCTCCGCTCCGCTCCCCAGCCCGCGGCGCTCCGGCGCTGTGCCCTGACTGCCGATGATGCTCCAGCCCTGCTCTGCATTCCGGCTGGAGCAGAGGCGGCAGCGCCAGCCCGGCCCGCTCCCGGCGCTGCTGCTCCCGCACGGGGCTGCGAGAGGCCGGCACGCCCCCGTTCCATGGAATCACGGAGCCAGAGCTCTGCTAACAGGGAACCATTCCCAGTGAAGGGCCACGGCACCCCCGGGGCCTCCCCCGCTCCTGGGATCCCTCTCCCGCAGCAGCACCACGGGAGGAGGGATGGAGGGATGGA
>VZSE01002019.1:576972-741735 GCA_013398275.1 Promerops cafer | reverse complement strand
TGGATGGATGGATAATGGATGGAGGGATGGATGGAGGGATGGATGGATGGATGGATGGATGGATGGATGGATGGATGGATGGATGGATGGATGGATGGATGGAGGGATGGATGGATGGATGGATGAGGGAGGGAGGGAGGGATGGATGGATGGAGGGATGGATGGATGGATGAGGGAGGGATGGGTGCTCCCTGTGCCCACACACCAGAGCAGATGGTGCCACCGCACCCTTCCTTGGCATCCAGGCCTGGACCCAGACCTGCCAAAGCCACACTAAAGACAGCTCCAACCTTTCTGAGCCCATCCCCTGCAGCAGCCCCGGCTCTCCCCTCCCTCCCCTGCTGGCAGCCCAGGTCGCAGCGGCACTTAGCTAAATTATATAACTGCAAACAAAGTGTGACAGCTTTATTTGTAATTATACCGCATTTAAAGGAACAAGATGAGCTTAATGAGTTAATAAAGTGGCTGCCTGTCAAAGCAGGGGCTGCTGTGCCTCGGCGGGTCCCACACGGGGCTCATGCATATGGAGGGTGCCCGGGTGCCCCCGGCCATGGCAACGCGCAGGTAGCAGCCCGTGGCCAGCTGCCCCCGTCCCACCAGACTTGTGTGAAGTGAAGACTTGTGAGGAGCGAGCATTTTGTCTCAGCACACTTGACAAAACAAAGACAACTCACTCCTCTGGTTTCATGCCACATTTTTTATTCATAAACAAGCTGTTGGCTGTAAAGACATGATAAAACTCGAGCTCAGAGGAGGCTGGCGAACATTTGAATGCAAATCCTCAGCTGCTACAAATCCGTCCTATTATTCAGCCGATTTCCCCCCTCCCCTCCCCATTTTTGTCTTATGCTAAGCTAGGCAGGATCCCAACCAGAGATATGTGATAAACTCTGGTCAATGCAAAGAAAGGCACCGGCATAAAAATTCAAAGGCTGGCGGGGAGAGGGAGGCTCTGCGGGGCGAGGGAGAGGAACAAAGGCCACCCTGCTGCCGGGGGCTCTCCCAAGGTTTAGCTCTACATGCACAATTTTGCTGCTTGGGAGCTTTCCCCACCCTTTCCTGCCCTACCCAGGTAGTTCATTCCCAGAGGGGGTGAATGGGGGAAACTTGACCAGGGGAAGGGCAGGGAGGGCAGCCCGGTTGCTGCTCCAGCATGGAATAATCCTGGTCAGGGGCAAGCAGGGGGGCTCGAATGAGAGGATCTTTGGGGTCCCTTCCAGCCCAAACCGTTCTGTGGTTCTATGGAAACTAGGAGCTTCCAGTCCCAAGCAACAGGAATACCTCGTGGGGAAAAAACCCAGCTAAAAACCATAATACAGATTGCTTGTACGAACCAGGAAAGAAACAGGAATTCAGTATTTTCCATTTTCACCCCCGAACTTTCAGTGATGCCCAAAAGTTATAGCACAAACAGACCCCCATGAGGGGGATGAGGCTCTCTGGCTACAATTTTGGGCTGAGAAAATCAAGTTTCAGGTTAGTTGCAAGGCTGATGCTGAGTGGGGAAGAGCAAGGACAGCACAAGGGTGTCCAGGACCTCAGTCTGTAAATTAAACCCAGCTCTGCCAGAGCCCCAAGTACCCTGTACCCACTGGTTTAAGCCCAGATGTTTTGCTGAGCTCAGCTCTGGAGCTTAATCTGGCTTTTAGGCTGGACCTGACCTGGCTCCTGTGGACCCCCTGCCCTTGTAGACATTTGTGGAAGTCTTTTAACCCTGTTTTCTCAGCGAGCAGGGGCTGACAGCTCCCCACCCCACAGACCCACTGCCGTGAGAAACAGCCCTGCCCTTGGCCATTAGAGGGAATTTCCTCAGGGAGCAGGAAAAAAGTGGAGAAGAGGAGATACAGTTCAGAGAGATGAGTTTTGCATGATAATTGGGAAATAAAGAAACTAAAAGTTCGTGGGAATTCATTTGCATGAGAACACAAATGGGAAAAAACAAAGACAGATTATTTCGTGCAGCCTCTATCTAATAAATTATTTGGAGAAGAAAATGCCCCAGAGGTCGAGATTGTGAGCAGGAGGGCTGGGGGTCACTCGGGGCTGTGGGTTTGCTGCTCTGGATCCTGACTGATAGAGATATTTGCATTTCTGGGGTAATTCTGCAGCATGAGGAAATCTGCTATCACGGCCTTCCAGGACACCCTGCATCCCCCACAGAAATCGTAAAGCCCAATCCCTTCACCTCCCTGCTAAACAAACAGGACTGGTGTCACATCCCAGCTGTGCTTCCACTACCACCAAACGCTGACTGATTTTATTTTGGGTGGCACCTAATGCAGGGTGGGCAGTGAGGGTGTCCCAGTGCTGGGTGTATTTGCTGGCAGCGTGGGAAGAGGTAAATGCTGAACTGCAGCTGAAATCAGAGCCAGGCAGAGCACCCACAGGGAGTGAGGGACCCCCCAAAAATCACCTTTCATTCTCTGAGACGAATTACGAGGCACAAACTTTGATTTTTATCAATGTGCTCATTATTCTTAAGCACTTAAGCAGTTTTTGGTGAGCCTAAGTTGCACGATGGGCTGGCTGGGAATAGAACCCCCTGGAATGGGCATTGCTCATGTAGGGGCTGAGATTCCCCTCCTGCAAACCCTTCCTGTGCTGGCAGCAATGCACAGGCACCCTCCAAGCACATCGTGCCGGGGTTCTGCCTGAACAAACCCTGTCCCCCCTTCTGTGAAGGCAAAAATCCATGGGTGTGACCACTGGGGGAAAAGGTAGAGCAGGGTGTGAGTGGGGACACCTTGGAAAACGCTGAGAGAGGAAAGGAAAATACTGGTGGGTGTTTCTGCCAGCTCTGGCATAGCTGGGAGAGGCCCCGGGGCAGGACAGGTTTAGATGTGAGTTTAATCTTCAGCCTGAGTTAAAGCACAGCGTTGGGCCCTCTGCCCTCCCCTGCCCCGAGTTTTTAGGGTGTCTCTTTCTACAAAGCCTAACCTGCCTGGCTGGGAGAGGCTCCCGGGGGTGCTGGGGCCGAGCACCAGCAGGGAGTGAAGCCATGGCCCCGTCCCAGCTGGGCCAGGCTCAGCTCCCTCCCCTCACTTTGGGCAAGGCGCAGGTCCTGGCGTTGGGACCGGATCAATGCAGGGCCCTGCTCGTGGACAAGAGGAGAGGCTTAATTCTAATCTGTATTGACTGCTCAGTGCTTTGGCTGCCAATTTGCATCATGGACTTGTCTGAAACAATGATGAGGGCCTGGCAGGTTCTCTCACAGTAATCCATACCAGGGGCAGCATCTCCAGCGCTCCTCGAGGCCCATACACACAAAACACACACAAAACACACACAAAACACACACAAAACACACACAAAACACACACAAAACACACACAAGATACACACTGAACTGCTGCAAAGATACTGCCTCCAGATTTGTTCCCCTTCATCTCTAACGTGCTCAAAGCCCACAAACACTTCCAATGTTTGGCAGCACAACGAGGCCACTCTGCTGGGAGAATTTCCCTAAGTTCTTATCCTAAAATGTTTTGTCATGGCACCTCATGTCCAAGGAGCCCCAAGAGGACCAGCTCCATCTCCTGGCTCCCCCAGCACTGTAAGTTCCAGTTCACTGAACACCCACAGCTTTTGTTTCTTTAAAAGCTGGAAAATTGTGATTGAGTAAAAAACATCTCTGTGCATTTTGGCCTAATATCTTTAGAGTTCCCTTCATTTCCACTTTGATTTTTCCCCAGCAGCCCTGGCCACAGCATCCTCTCTGTTTGTGCCTGTCAAAAGGAACCTGAGTTTTATAAATAGGTTTCTGCTCTTGGGTATTTAAAAATACAAAGCATTCAAAGATGGCTCTGGGGAAAGACGGCCACTTTCTTAGAGCATAAATAAATAAAACCCCACTTTGATGCCATCCCAGTGACACTGGGGCAGCTGGACGAGTGACAGGCCAGGGCACAGCCATCCCTCCCAGCCATGAGAAATACAAATATGGATAATAATGTTTTCCCCAGCTACAGTTTTCCTACTCCAGCGTGGAGAAATGGCCTGCTCATCCAGCAACCGTAGAAAATCTCAATTTCCCACATAAAAATATTAGTGGCTGGCTTAAAATATTAACATGTGGATCGCATTGCCCTCAGAAGCTGTGGGATCGGAGTTTAGCATCAGCAGTTAGACACAGATATGGAATTAAAATGTAAGCAGAGGCTTTTCAGGCCTTATTATGGCAGCGGGGAGGCCCTGCAGGATGGGCAGGAGGGAGGGATGGAGGAGCAGGGCCTGGCCTGGGCTTTGTCCTGAGACTTTCCTCTGCCACTGCCACCCAGCTGCCGCTGTCCTGGCTCAGGGGGTGCCACCCTCAAGGTCACCCCATCTCCTGCAGCTGGAATGGAGCAGGACAAGCCCTCCTGGGGCCGTGGGAGCTCACGGTGAAGTTGAGCAGGGTCAGGGAGGGGGGCATGTGCCAGGGGGTGAGGGCTGCACCCACCTGTGCCACCCCACAGGGACCCAGCCCGGCCCTGGCGAGGCCTCTAGGGGCTACTGTGATACAAATAATGAACAATTACTGTGATATTCAACTGCTGAACAGCAGATATTGCACCAGCCCTGCACATAACAGCACATAAAGGCCCAAGTGAGCAGAGACCCCATTCCCTGAAGGTTTGGGCTCGGCTGGTTTCCCATGGATGTGCCAGTGCCAGCCTGGGGAAGTTGGGAACAGTGGAGTTTGGCAGAAGGTTGGGAAACAAAAAAACTGGCCTAAATTATTATTCCACCCAGAGCCTTCACAAGGAAAATAGAAGCAGCAGATTGAGGCCTGTTTTCATATTTGATAGGGAAGCAGATAAATGGCAGGCAGCTTGCTCTGATAAGGCCTTGCTCTGGGCATAACCTCTCTCTCTGAAAGCCTCTTACTATGCATAGAGTCAGGCTATCTGTGCAGCTGCACCTTGACACAAATATATCTGCACCCAAGATGAACCAATTCCCCCAGAAATTACAGCACTGGGATTGCATCTGGGGAAGGGGCTGCAGCCACCGCTTGGCCACCTTCTTTTTTGAGTGATACTTTTTCCCCCCAGGTAGCTTCTCAGACAAACATTTTCCCTCACTCTGCCTTCTCCCCCTGCATTGCTCCATCCCCAGGGCCAGCCATGAGCAGGGAGGGAGATGGACATGCAGAGCTGGGGGTCTGGAGGGTGGGTGCTCTCCTCCACCTCAGCACCACTCTGCAGGAAAAAGGGATTTAACCCTCCTGAGCAACCTCACGCTCGGAAATCACCCCCAAATGTTCCTTATCTTGGGGGAGCAGCAGCTGAGGTGACATCAGTGTAACCTGGGAGCTCCCAGGAGTGATGCTTTAAACAGCAGCGTGCCCATCACTCCCCCTTGGGCATTCCTGCACTTCCCAACTCCCTTGGGTGCCCTCAGAGCCCCAGTCCCACCCTTTTCCATGGGACTGGCTCTTATGCACTGAAGTGCTTCAGGAAATGGGCTCCAGAGGCATCAGGGCCTGATTTCCAATGGTCCCATGCAAGACAGGGGCCATTCCCTCTGGAATACCATGACATGGAGTCACCTTAGTGTCCCTGTGTCCCTGTCACTTTGGGAGCAGAACAAATGTCCTGGTACAGGTGACCTGTAGTGGGGAAGGAGAGCTGGGCCTGGGCTGAGGAACCCAAGGAGCAGGAATTGCAAGGCAGGAAAGGATTTTCCCATCTGTGTGAGCAGAGCCTCTGCTCCCAGCAAAGGAAATTCTCCAAGGAGCCAGAGCAAACCAAAGGAAAAGTCAGGTATGGAGATTTGGGAGAAAAGGAGCAGAGATTTGCAAGGAAGAGGCCACTCTAAGTGGGTATTGAGCAGCTTCTGACCAAACCCATGTTCATTCCCAGCTCCGAATGGCATCAGCAATGTCCTTGCTACCTACACTGCTATTTTTTTACTTTTTTATTTTACCAGAAGGGACTGTAAATGAGTTTTCCAGCTGCACGGCCACTCTAAAGACTTTATCCTAATGTTCTGTTTTGTGGTGACACGAGTTCTATCATCATAAGAAGAACAAATCAGCAATTAGTCTGCGAGAGGCATGGCCACGGAGGTAGAACAGCCCCCAGTCAGAGGGACAGGGAATCCTTTACAATGAAAGGCCCCCGGGAGAGTCGGGACCCGGCCCTGGTGACGATGATTGATGCAGGCACTGCAGAGAGGCACCACACCTCCCCAGAAAATTAAAAGCCTATTTGGTACGGTGCTAACAACACATCACATTGATATTGTCTCATTACCCATCAGCACAGGGTCCTCATCTTCCCATTTGTACAGCATTAGGGGGAAAACCCCACAGAACAAGCACTTTTCCCCTTTTCTCCTCATCCGTCCCAGAACACACTTGGAAAACCTGAACATGCAAAAGCCCTTGTACCATTCCTTTTACATCATCATTATCAATAGTATTATTATTACCATTATTATTATCATTCAGATTTAAGTATCACCTAAAAGCTGAGGGGCTGGACACTGGTCCCTGGAGCAGCCCTTGCTCTCCAGACCTGCTCCTTCTCCCAGCCTGGCACAGGGTGATGCCGACTCCCTGGTTTTCAGATTGTGCCAGCACAGAGCACCACATGCCCAAAGCTCTCAGGGATTTGCATCTGAAGGATCCATGTCAGGGGGAATGGGCTCGAGCTGGGGCCGGGGGGAGCAGAGCAGGGCCGTGGGGAGGGGGCTGCAGGAGGGGCAGAGCTGTCTGAGCATTGTGGCTGTCGAGGTGCAACCGCTGCCAACTGGGAAGGGCCGTCGGTAGAAAAGTGAAATATTGGAGCTCCGGGGTTTCCCTGCCCCCACTGCTCCAAACTGGCATCTGTTCCGTGCTGGCTGGAGCAGCAGATGCCTGCTTGCAGCTAATGACAGCACTAGTCTGTTAACAGATGCCACGAATGTAGCAACAGCCTTTGTCTGAGCCAAACACCAAGTGCTGCAAAGGCAGCGGGGCCAAGGCCTTTCCCTCCCTGGATGGGTCCGAGCCGGAGCTGCAGCCTCGCTCCTGCTCCCTCCCCGGCGCCAGCAGGGACACAGCTCCTGGGACACAGCTCCTGGGACACAGCACCAGGGCTGGCTGGGCTGGAGAGCAAAGCCTGCTCATCCCACCCGGAGCAGGCGCAGGGCGATTCCGCAGCCCGAGCATCCCGCTCTCCCGCAGCAGCACTTTGCTGGGTGCTGAACCAACACTCGCAGCCCCCTCTTCTCCCTGCCCTGCCTGCTCCCCCTCGAGCTGCTGCCAGGAGCTGCTGGCAGCCAGCCCTGTGCAGGCAGGAGCGTGTGGGAGTCGCAGCTGTGCCGGTTCCTCCCTGCTCCAGCTCTGCCCGTCCCCCCCAGTGCTCCCAGTCCGGCCGCTGGTACATCCCTGCACCCCGGCTCATCCCTGTGCCAGCGCTGCCATTGCTGCTCACATTTTTGGGTGTTCCTATGCGAAGGTGAAAGCCTGTCCTGTCTGGGGTGTCTGCTCTCTGGGCAGAGCCCAGCGCAGGTGGCTGCTCTGCACAGGGCATTGCACATGATTCCAAGAGGAGGCCAGAAATCCAGACCCAGTATCCAAAATGCTCTCTCTGGAGGTCTGGTGATGCGGACCCAGCCTGGCATCCACAGCCCCTTCCAGCTGCAGGAGGGGGAAGCCTCCTGCTCTCCCATTGCCCAGATGGAGAAGCCAAGGCAGGAGCAGCCCCTTGCACCCACCCAGCCCTGCCAAGCCCCTTCCTCCTCTCCACACTCAGATTTCCTTGGAGTTATCATCCTGCCACACTGGATAGGTACGGACAATGTGGGGAAGAACCAAAGGAAGAGAGTTTTTAACCAACACACAGGAGCCTAAAGGATAATTAAATGACAAGACTTATCAGCCCCTGTGGGGCATTCCCATTGTCTAGCAGATTAAAAACTGTTTCCTTTCCAAAGGAAAAACAGTGGCTGATCTACCTTGCGCTGAATCTATCAGACAACTCAGCTGAAACAAGTTTCACGTTTTTTAATGCGACCAGCTGATCCAACCCCCCCCCAGTTTGATTTCCCCAGATGGCAGGAGCAGCTGGAATGGAAAATCCTTCCCTGCCAGCACTGCAGCATCACCTGGCTGTCACCAGACCGACATGCCCGGAGCTCTGCCTGGGCCGAGCAGGGAGGGAATCAGGGAAAGGAGTGGTGTCAATGGGTCAAAATGCTGTGCTCTTCAGCCAAAGACAAAAACAAACAAACAAACAAACAAACCAACCAACAAACAAACCAACAAACCTCTTGCATTCTCAGTCTGGGGAGGCTTTAAACACCAGTTCATGCTACAGCAGCTACAGACTCGTAGGTGCAAGCTGACAGCAAGGGGCTCATGCACCACGAGGGAATCTGGCTCAGCATTGTGTTGAACAAAGTTGGACCAGAAAGAGAAGTCAATCTTTTTCCTGCTGAAAGTTTTTCTATCACAAAACACTGAGGTTTTTGAATAAAAGGATCTGTTTCCTGCAAAGTACTTTCACAAAGAAGCCCAGACACGAGAGCAAAGAGCCCCTTCCCCACCAACCCCTGGGACTGGGATGATGAAAGAAAAGGATCACAGCAGTGATGATGTTTTCCATGGCAAAGGTGGCATTTTGGCGTGCCCGGCACAGAGGACGGAGCTGGTGCCGGTGCCCAGGCACCGCTTTGCCTCCCCCACGTGCACTCAGCTGTTTACTCGGCATTGGCTCTAAATGTACATTTAATTGGGCACCTTTGCTCCCTGCTCCCCCCCTCCCCTGCTCCGAGGGCTGGCTGAATGCGAGGGGGAGCAGCCTCCGATTCATCCGTGCCCACGCCGGGGTCCCCCCTCCCCTCTCCCCGGGGCCCACAAAGGAGAGGTCGCTGCCATGTCAAGTGGGGTGTGGAGACCAGCTGAGGAGCTCGAGAGCTGAATTGTGCCAATTTGTGCAGGCAGCGCCCGCTGACAAAACTGGGGATCGGGAGGCATGAGCCGGCATATGGTGCCTCACTCAAGGGCCTGTCATTCAGGGCAGCAGCAAGTGATGGCTCTCTCAGCTCCCTTTATGGCCTTTCTGTTCCAGCCGGGGTGCGCAGGGCCGGGAGGAGGAGCGGGGCCAGGGCTCTGCTCCATCTGCACCCCGAGGCAGCCGAGCGTGCAGCTCTTTCTTTATCCCGCTCCCCTCCTCCGACGTTCCCCGACGGCCCCGGGGATGAGCTGCTCGTGTCGTCTCGGGGACGCGCGTTTGGGCTCAATTTCATGCTGGTTAATTCCAAAAAAACCTGGCTGTGTGAGCGGCTGCGCTTCCCGGTCTGTTTTCCTTGGTTCCCGAAGCTCTCTCCCAGCTCATGGACATCCCTCCTCTCCCTCCAGCCCACCCTTTAGCCAGGGCTTGGCCCTGTCCTCAAAGCTGCCCTTTTACAAGCAGAAAAGCTGTTGGCCTAAAAGAACTACCAAGAGCCACCACTTAAAGCCCCTTTCAGGAGCAGAAGGTTTTCAGCTCTCAAAGAAAGAGGGTTTTTGTTCTGGCTTTGATGTTTCTGGGGTCTGGGACTCTCCGCTCCTTTCTCCTCAATCCCGAGCAGGCAGATATAATCACCCTCCTCCTTGCCTGCCTCTATTCATTGGTGTATTTTAAATAAGTAACAACACAATCCCCAGTTTGGGAACAAACCTCAAATTAGTGCCTGCCCTGCTCTGGCTGGGGAGATTTAATCAGGTAGTTAAGCCCCCGTTTTATGAGAGGCTTCCAATGGGGTTTGGAAGCTGATCAGGGCAGGGTGGGAGGAGGGGGACAGCTCTGGCCATGTCCCCCTGCAGACCCCAGCACCCCAAGCTCTGGCACTCCTGCTCATCTCCACCCGAGATCCCATGGCTAGGAAGGGATGTGACCTGTGAAGTGTCCTGTGCCACCTTCTCAGTGCCACGATCCTGTCCCATGCCAGTCCCCATCCACTCCTGCCCTGTATCACCCCAACACGGGAGAAGGGCCAGAGCCAGAACATTGACAGGGAACTGCACAGGCCTGATTCCCACCCCACAGCTCCCACTGCACAGCTGGCTCTGATGGAGGGCTGCATGCCCTGATTCCGTGTGTGATTTAGGGAGGCTGCCTCACTCCCAGCAGGTACCCAACCCCTGGATGGCTCCCACCATCCCAGCCATGGTGCCTTGAAGAGCAAACCCCTTCCTGCCATGGCCAGAACAGTCCCACGCAGGGCAAATCTGCAGGGAGAGTGCTCCTGTTTCCTTATTTAGGTGCAAAAATGGATATTAATGTGCTTCTCCTCCTCTGCCAGGCCCTGCCTGCCCACCAGGGCGGGAGCTGCCGGGGAATGAAGTTCACCGGAGCATCCCAGTGCTGCACCTGCTGCCCTGCCCCTTCCCACCGGGAACGCCCGCGGCTCTCAGCCGCACCGTGCTGTGCCACGGCCACCACAGCCCCGCTGCTGGCTGGGAAGGCAGACAGAGGCCCTGGCACGGCACAGCACGGCGCAGCACGGCGCAGCGGAGCCCAGCACGCAGCATCCCCGCAGCTGCCGCGGCAGTTGGGGGAACAAACCTTTGGAGACACCGTCTGTCGGCGGCTCCGGGGACATTGTCTCGCAGCCCGGCACTCTCCACCCCTTTCTCTGCCCTTCCCGGCGCAGCCGCCCCTCGCTCTGGTTTAGTGACAGCCTGCTCAGCCCCCGCCCGCCGGGAAGGGACCGCAGCACGGCACAGCACGGCACAGCACACCCAGCAAACCTTCGGCACCGATTTCCCACTTCCACCCAGGCAGGCTGGCCACCGGGTGCTGAGATAAATCCGTGTGCCCGCAGAGCCCTCCCCAGCTCCTGCCAGCTCCGAGGTGAGCGTCCCAGCCATGTCCCAGCTAATCTGCCATCGCTTCCCTGGCCATCCCTGATTTCCCTGAAGTTGCTCAGCATTGAATGGAAGCGGCTTTAATGTCAGAGGCAGATGGGCACCTCACAAAGGCCCCTCACCTCTCCAAGCTGGTCTGTCCCCATGCCTGATTAAATCCTAATACAGAAGTTAGAATTGATACAGTGGCTCTGGGGTGATTCAATTAGTGCAGCAGGCATGGAGAAAACAGCACAAAGAGATGTGGTAGTTAGAAAGTCATTTTCTTTTGATCATTATAGCATCTCACACGTGGAAGCAGAAAATTATAGGCTCATGCGTCTTTGCTTAATATCCTCTGGGGCCAGATTTGTCGTAACATTGAAGTTAGCTGTCAGAATTGACAAAATCATGTGGTGTTGATGAATTTACAGTGCTGCTCTTAAAAGCCGAAGCAGGATCCAGGAAATGTCTGCCAGACAAATGTATTCAAGTTCTATAAAATCACCTTTCCCTCCCTCCCCGCCCCCTGCCTTGGCTGCAATCCCTGCCGGCCTTTGTGGCGGCTCTGCCGCCGCCGGGGCAGATGCCGGGCTGGGACGGGCGCCAGCTGCCCGCGCTGCCCGTGCCCGTGTGCTGCCCTTCCTCTGGGGGTGCCACAGCCCCCGCAGCCCTGCGCCACCTCCCCGTGAGCCTGTGCCCTGAAACAGCCAGCTGGATCCCACCAGACAGCGGTACAAGGGCAGGAAAGCACCTTCTCCAAGCTCCCCTAACAAGTTTGGTGCTGGAGAGCAGCAGCCAGGGATTGTCCTTCAAGGCCCAGCTGTCACCACCCGGCAGGTACGGCACAAACGCAGCTCCACGGCAGCCCACACACCTGAGGGAACAGCACAGCCCTGGCCAAGGATGCTCAGGGCCTGCTGTGGCACAAACCCCTCGTGAATCACCGCTGAGGGACCCTCAGCTCCGTAGGAATGGGTGACTTGGAGGAGGGGCACCCCTGTGATGGTGTGGCTGACGTGTCCCCCACGCCAGGGAGGACTGGCTGTCCCTGCTGGCTGGCAGGGGAGAAGCCCCCCCATGTCCATGGAATTCTGCCCAGGGAGGCTGAACCACCACGGCACTGGAGCAACCTGCCACTGCCAGTCCTTAGCCCACCTCCCAGAGCTGCCTGGGTTCTGCAAGAAAACATCCACCAGCCCCCGATCCCAAACGCTGCCGGAGCATCTCCCACGGTCCCACAAGGTGTGGATCATCCCCTTCCAGAGGGAAGCACTGCCCACCCCAGACAGCCTCAATTACCGGTGCTGTACCTCACCCACCACCCCACAACGTCCCCCAGACACAGGAAAACTCATTGCAGGATGTATTTTCCTGCCCTAGAGAGGTGGAAGGGCTCAAAGGCCCCTTTCCCTGGAGGATCCTTCCTGCCGTGGGATCCTCGATGCCAGGGGAGCTCCCTGACAGGGCTGTGCTCGTGGTTTTGCCCTCGCTGAAGCAGCTCCAAAATTTCCCCTGTATTTAACACAGTCCCCACCTCAGCTGCTCTCTCCACACATCCATGCACCGAGCGTCCTGCTGACAAATTCAGAGGACAGATTTTTTCCTTTTTTTTTTTTTTGAGAACGGATAAATATTTTGCCTCTGGAAAGAAGGGAATGTTGTTTTCCCATGGCACCAGCCAGGAAGGAAAAACCAAACCATGCCAGAGTGAAGGTCCCAGCCATTCTCAGCCAACGTGACGCTGATGGAGCCAATGGTGCTGGGTCTTGGCACAGCTGGGCCTGCCTTCCCTTGGGAAAAGCATTCCTGCTGGTTCATTCTGGTGGCAGAGCTCACAACGTGTGCTCCGACACTGGGAAAGGCACGTGGATGTCCTGCTGGCCTTCCCCTTTCATCTCTTTGTGTCCATCCTTCCTCTGCAGAGGGATATTCTCAGCCAAGTTCCACATGCTTGATTAGAATAATTTTTTAAAATATTTCTAATCAAGAGGTGAACTTGTGAGGGATTTTTTTTTTTTTTAAGGTTGCCATCCGTAAGAAAATGCTATTTCTAACCAACTTCTATGATTTTTGGAGACTGAGTTTTATACAGTTTGTTCATCTTGAGGAATCTCTTTACCTTCTATTCTTCCATCTCTGTCTGGTCTTCAAGATATGCTAATCAGTGTGTAAGTATATCCTTTCAAATAATTATCATACATTATACTCTACTCATCTCTGTATAATTTCCTCATATGCATAATCGTATTTGACTTCCTTATGAATGTAAAAACCATCTTACCTTGGGCAAGTTAATCTTCATTGATTGAATATCAAATTCATTTGAATGTGTTAGCAAAGCCTTCCCCCCTCCCTCCT
Source organism: Promerops cafer (assembly GCA_013398275.1). Taxonomy (NCBI): domain Eukaryota; kingdom Metazoa; phylum Chordata; class Aves; order Passeriformes; family Nectariniidae; genus Promerops; species Promerops cafer. The sequence continues at coordinate 728,576 of VZSE01002019.1, read as the reverse complement.
GAACAGGAGAAAATGGAAGAGAAATACACATTTCCTATCTTGCTGCTGAAGAATTTGTGTTTATTTGGTCTTAAGTTCTCATTTTGCTCCCTAAGACCCTTTTTGCTGCCCCACGTCTCTCTCTGTTTCTTTAAATAAAAGTTACAAAGGAGAAAAGCCAAATAACAACAGCTCTTGCCTTATTTTCAGACGAAAAATGCCTCTTTCTCTGTGCTTCTGAGAAGAATAATTAAGGAACCGCAGAACCCTGATAGTAACTAACTTCAAAAGCCAAAAGTCCTCCAAATGAAACACAATCCCCTCAGGAAATGCCAGTGTGGGGAGTTAGGCTTCCTTCTTAAAACTGTCTGTGGGCTTTGCTAGAAGCACCTCAGGAGCAGCCCCCTGGCTGCCCCTCTGCCGGGGCATGGAGGAAGCTGGGGCTGACCCTGACTCTGCTCCTCCTCCTGAGCAGACCTTCAGCCTCCTGGAGATGTCCCTGCACACCCCTCTGTGGGGCTGCATGTGAGGCTCTGGGAGGAAAGCAGAGCTCTTCTGCCCAGGACAGGGATGAGTGTCCCAGCCCCAGAGGAAACCCTTGGTTTCAGCAGGGATGGATTTTCACCTGGACCAAGCTGGGGCTTCCTGCAGGTGAGCTCCTGTTCCAGGGGGAATTGCCCTGATGGTCACCTGCCAGTCATCATTTCAGCACCTCAGCTCAAAGCACATCTCATGCAGGACACAACTGTTAAATAACTTGAGTTTGCAAATCCTGATGGGGCCTTGGGGCAGGAATTGCAGAGGGAACTGCTGGAAGTGCCCCATTCCAGGCCAGGGATGTGCCCACACCACAGGGAGAAGCTCCAACCCCACTGCTCAGCTGCTGTCCTCAAATCTCAGGCTATGAAATACTCCCAGCCGAGTTTAAAATTTTTCAAAGTTTTGTTCTGCCTTTAAAAAAAATAAGTCACAACAATAACAAATCAAAAATTCATGAATGCCAACAACATTCAAATCTCCCCCAGATTAGGCTCCTCGCTGGCCTCAGCTGGAGCAGGCACCAGTAAATCAGCACTGGGGAAATGCCCTGGTGATACTTTCTTATGCAGCATTTAGGAAGTAAATGATGTTATGAGTCAAAATCCAGGGTTCTGTGCATGGCAGAGCCCTGCCAGGCTGGGGGAGCAGCACCAGCCTGGCCTGTGCTGGGCTGGGGGTGGGCACAGCAACAGCCACCTTGCCTTCAGCTGCTCTCCCCTTTGCAGCCAGGGATTTGTCACTCCCAGGGAGCCCGGGGGGGCTGACGGAAGGCCGGAAATCCGGGCACGGGGCCAGCCCCACCAGTCCTGCCTGGGCACCACTTCCAGCCTGGGAAACCTGGACATATGGGGGCCCCTGTCCGTGCCACTGCGAGCCCTGGGCCAGCACGGCCAAGGCTGAGGCTATTTTCAGCTCTGGGTACCAGGAGGGAAGCGTGTGTTACGTAGTGTAAAAGGGGAAAGCTGTTTGGGGATTGCTGGAGGAGACACCAGTGCAGCATGCAGGCGAGATTATATTCTGATTAATCAAGTTAATGTACTGTACACTGTTAACACTCAAATTTTCAGAAGAGGCATGACCAGTATGCATAATGGGGGCTTGATTCCTCTGGATTAGAATGGGCTAATTCCCGACAAAACTTGCCCTTTTTCCTTTTTTTCTAATTTCTCTGCCTCAGTGAGGTATTTTGCTCCGTATTTCTGGCAAACCTTCCTGCCCAACACTGAGACTCCTTCCCGGCCTAGACCAGCCTTTGTAGAAAGTGAGGCCCTGACCCAGCAAAACTCAGGATGAACAGGGTGCCCCAAACCTGGAGCAAACCCCTGAGACCAACAAGATGAAGCTTCAAGGCTCTGTGCTCCCACAGGAGATGTTCTGGGAGAGCAGGGGACATGAAATGGCACAAAAGCTGGACAAGGCTGCTGGGTGAGAGATGGGGACAGCTGCTGATGTAATTTTTCCGCATTTTGCTCCCTTCACACCAATACTGAAGTTTCTGGAATGACAAGTCCTTGCTAAGCAGGTCACAGCACAGATGGAGCACCCTGAGTGTGTTTGACTCTCAAAGTATCAATGACCTCGAAGCATCATCCTGCTCTCCATCCCAACCCCCCACGTCCTTGGGAACAGGAATTGGCTGGGATGAGGCATTCTCCCTGAAATCCTTCCCCAGACTCCCCCTGCCCTGTGTGTATGGACACGGGTGCACAACCCAGGTGAGGCTGAGGTCCCCTGGGAAGGTGACCAGGGGTGCTGGGGACAGGGAGTCCCTTTGCCACGTGGCTCATCCATCAGGGCCCGGACAACACCTTGCAATGGGGATTTAATGATGATGAGCAGCAGACCCCTTCCTGCTTTTACGTCACCCCTGGGAGCTGGGGAGAGCCAGGCGCTCCTGGCACTGCACTTTCCCTGACCCCTGAACCCCGGGGCCAGCACTTTTATGGGGATGAAGTGACACAGTTCCTGTAACCTGCCTCGGGGGCCCTGAAAAATTAGACTGAATCAAAGCAGAAAATGAGTTTTCATTTATCTTGTGATGATGCACGAGGTTACATGAAAGACAAATAGCTGCTTCTGACTCTTCCTTTATCATTGTCACTGCAATTAATAGGCTGTGGCCTTCGTTACTGTGTTAGTACTAAAGAGACCGTGGGCCCCGGGGGACGTTAACGAGAGGAGAAAAGCAGAGCAAGCTCCTCCAGGTTCTGTCACGCTCTCTCTCTAACCTGCTTCTCTCTGCCCTGCTGCTGCAGCGCTGGTGACTCAGGCACAGCAGAGCACTGACGTGGCCAGGCCTGAGCTGCCCCTCCAGCAGCGGGCGGGGGACAAGGGATGGGTGGCAGGGAAGGGACAGGGAGTGGGGATGAGACTTCCCTGAGGCCTGATGGCCTTTGGAGCCACCCCGTGCCCTGGTGGTGGTCCCCAGCACGGGTGGTCCCCAGCTGGCCTCCGGGGATGGGATCCCCCTCACTGGGATGGGTGGGGATTTATTCTGCCCTCTGCCTGGTGCTTGGCCTGGGACCAGTGGGAACCAGCAACCCCCCCTGGAGGGAGTCACAAAGCCAAGGAAGACGTTGGGGTTCAATGTGCAAACTTCAAATTGAGACTCCAACACCTCTGAAACTCTTTAGCAGAGACAAACTTGGCTGCATAATTAGGAGCTTAATTAAATCTACCTCAAATTTCCTGCAGACTTTCTGGGCTCGTGCTTACATTAATTCAGGGGTTTCCCATTCAAAGCTGACTCTGCCTTGCAACCTGCTTTTGACCCTCATCATTAATTTTTGGTGCTAGAACACTTCTAGAGGGTTTAGCATAGACTATTTTTACGTGATCGTGGCACTATTCTCTCTAATTGGTGCTTTTGGAGGTTCATTGAAAAGGAATCCACGATTGGCAAACCAAAATTAAGAGAATTTTGTAGGGATTAAAGTTGTCCTGGAACAATGTTTATGTGGGCAAATGGAGTTGCTGTGACAGTGCTGTGCTCCCGGGTGTCTCCACATCCTCAGCTCTGAAATGAGGAATGAGGGGCCAGGCAGGGGCTGGGCCAGCCTGGGAAGATGCTGTGGGTATAAAGGCTCATTTTAATCTAAATGCAGTTAACATGCTCAGAGTCATTTGGGATAAATGGGATACTTAAGGACACATGATGGCTAATCTCTGCTATGACATTTGTGGAGGAGGAGGAGGAATAATTTAGACTGAGGGTATTGTGCTGCTCACCAGTTATCCCCTCTCTGCCATCACAAGTGGAACTAATTGTCAGGAGGACATTGGGCACACCGGTGGCACCTCCTGGCCCAGGGTCCCCAGGCCCCTCACCTGTTCTCAGCTCCTCTGCAGAGGCATCACTGACCCCATTTTTCAGACAGGGAACTGAGGCACGAGCAGTGCAATAGAGCTGTGGGATGTCTCTGAATCCCAGCTGAGGCTCCCGGGGAATTTGCAGGGAAAAGAGCCAAAGGGGCAGGAAAGAGAGCAGCTGGGCACCTCAGTTACTGACAGGGACACCTGGGCACGGGGCAGGGACAGCCCCTGCTGCCCCCCTGCCCTCCCAGGCACAGCCAGAGGTGTTTCCTGGGCTTGCACAGGGGGCTCAGCCAAGGATTGCTTTTGTTTCTAAACTTACAGACATCCTTTACACATCCTTTTCTATACAGATTCTGGGCTTTGTACCCTTCATGCTGCCAAGGCTCTTTCAAGCACCAACTTCTTGATGTGCACTTGAAAAAGATCACAAATTATCAGCAGAAGCAAGAAAGCCAAGAGATTTTCAGCCGATTTTCCAGGGCCTTTGTTCAGCACAGACTTGGCAGAGCCCCTGCTCTGAGTGCTGCTGCTCCCCAGCGCCAGAGCAGAAGCATCAAGAGACAGATATTCACTGTACCAATTGTTCAGCACGAGTCTGGGGGACCCACAAGGCCATGTGAGAGTGCCACCCTGGCTGCTTCGCCAGGGCTGACCCCTCTGAACCCGGCGGCACCGCTCCCCTCGGCTCCATGGAGCCGGGATTTCGCCCCTAGATGGCTCTAGGATATAAGTTGTTCCAGGCTACGCCGAAGGATGATTTGCAAATCTCCCTTCCCTGCTTGTATCACAGCAGTACCTGAGGGTCTGGGTGTTTCCCCCAGGTGTCCCCGTCCCAGGCCCCTGCACAGCCGGTGCCCCTCGGGGCCGTGCAGGGTGTGGTGTCCCCTGGTGTGTCACCCACCCTGGGCAGGGTGGCACGTGCTGGACACCACAGAAAAGCCTGGGGGGTGCTGGACAGCACCTGTGTGGGGGAAAGCTGCTCTCCTGAAGCCAAGCCAAGCCCTGGTTGGGTTCCTGTAAATGATCTCCCTGCTCTGATGTGCTGCCGGGGCCATAAGCAGCGGGGCAGGATTGGGAATGAGGGATTAAAAACAATCACACCGCTGCATCCCTTTGGAGACAGGAGATGGATGAGGAAAAGTGACAGATCCTGGGCAAGGAGAGGAAAATAGGCAAGTTAGGGAAAGCAGGAAGGCAATAGCTCTTCCCTCCTGTTCTGCTGAAGCTTTCTGCACCTCCCAGTAATTAAAACACAAATGATCTGGCCGGGCTGCCCCTGCCCGCAGAGACCCATCGCCCATTTCCGCCCCAGAGATGAAAAGTTTAACCACCTTTAATGGAGAGGGGGGAAAGCGTTGCCATACACACTCCATCACATATTTATGATGCTTGAGAAAAGATCAATAGCAGCTATATGCAAGGGTCTATAAATTTAATGTAGCATGATCATTTAGTATCAGTTGTTTCTTAGATTAATATCACGGGGCCGGGCAGCAGCCCTGAGATATGATAAAGTAATGCTGGCTGGGTTTGTGCAGCACGTGGGGCTGCCTCCATGGCCTTTGAGGGATGCTGCCCCAGGCAGTGAGAGGGACTCCCCTGCCCAGCTGTGTGTGCCAGCCCGGGTCCCCTGGCAGAGCTGGCAGCACCCACCAGCTCTGACCGCGCTCTCTTTGCCGGGACAAGAAGCGAGTGAGAGGGAGGAAGCTGCCATGAGGATGTCCCCAGCACAAATGTCCCAGTTTGGGGTGAAGCCCTCCAAGCTGAGCACCTCCTCCTCCAGCTGGCTGAAGGCAGAAGTGCTCAGCATCCCCTGCCTGTGCTGAGCTGTCCCTGCCTGCCTGCCCGGGCTGCCCGGGGGCCAAGGACTGGCTCTTCACAGTGACCACAATATGTTATGGTTCAGTGGAAGGACCTTAAACTTACAGACAAGGACAAGGCAGTAAAAGATGAAGCACCTGAACCCCCCATTTCCAGATTACTAGACCCCAGGTGTGTGCTAGGGAGCAGTTAAATTTCATCATTACCCTTTCTTCTACGGTATTTTTTATAGTCCTTTTTACTACTGGCACTAAAGGTGCCGGACGCATCCCAGGAGCTAAGAGGACATCACTCGTCAGCCTGACTGCTCGCTGATATAAAAAATGACAAGTCCTGGCTTAATCTTTCTGATAACTGTGTTCTGCATGGCCCATCCATCTCCATGGAGGAGTTTTGGTGAAGCCGGAAGACAAGAACATCACAGCATTTAAGAATGAAAAATTAAGTGCCCTTTTTGAGCACAGCATGGAGCTTATTACCGCAGAAGAGTTCGCCTGCTACTCCTCAGGTTGTGAGCATGTGCCTGCACTTGTCTGGAGCGGAGCTCCTGCTCTCAGCCTTTAATAATTTGGCTGCAAGCAGGAAAACAGAAAGAAAAATCAGACAGACTGACCGACAGATTGAAAAACCTGACAGATTCAGAGCCCTCTGCCTTGAAAGCAGCAAAATCCAGGGGTACAGAGACACCCCAAGCCTGCCTATGGACTTCCCAGCCATTGTCCCCTTGTGAGAGTCTTACAAGTTTCCTAAAGCTCCTCCTCCTGCATTCAAGGGAAAATAAGAAAATTCAATAGATGTATAAAACCAGGGGTCACGGAGGAAAGTCTTACAAAACTGAGTCTCAAGAGTTTAAAGAAAATGCAGAAAGCCCCTAAAAATATTTTCCTAGCGTATTTTTTAAAATTATTTTACAAATTGGCACTGCTGGACTTTACCTGATGCACCAGTTAGTTCCTGGGACCTGGGGCAAGCAGCTTTCCCCATTCAGCTCCTGTTCCACTTGGAGATTTTTAAAACTAAAGCAAATATCCAGAGCTATGACTGTATCAGAAATAAGGCTCTTTTCATTCATGTTGTGCTTCTCTGTGCAGCCCTGCCAGAGAGCAGGGGGAGATCCCAGCCCCAGAGGCAGGACAGCAGCTCCCTGGCCAGCTCCCCCCAGCCCTCCGTCCCTCCACAGATGTTGCAGCTTCGTGTGAACTGGCAGCATAGCAAATTGTAATTTAATTAACTCTTAAGCATTCCTGTAATCCAGGCTGACAGGGTCCCCCAGCCCTGTGCTTCAGGAGTCCTGCCTGCATTGTCCCTTTTGGCAGGGCTGGGGGATTGCTCCAGGAGCCAAAGTTGATTGAGTCGTCTTGGAAGGACCAACTGCAGCCCCTACTCTGGAGCCCAGGGTGCCACTGCTCCTGGATGGCAACTCACCCTGGCTTAAAACAGCCCAGACTGGCTTTGTTTAAGCCCTTTTGTTCATTTTAAACAATTGAAAACAACTGAAAACAACTTTAGCAATAGGAAAGGAAGCAGAGATGGTCATGGAGAGGGTTTCTCCTGGCACAGACAGGCACCGACTGCAGGAGCCAGCTCCAGGGAGAGGGGAAGGGGCTTTCCAACAGAAGCTGGGGAATCTGTGGCCTCTCTGTGACCAGGTGAAGAACAAACCAGCCCCAGTCACCAAACCCTGTCAGAGCTGCCCTGAGCCCTGCCCTGTGTGTGGCACCTCTGGGGCTGGAGGAGGAGCAGCTTGGATGCTGCTCCACAAGGAGGAGCTGGGCTGATGCCAAGACAGCCCCTGATTTCCTGAGCCTCGGGTCTTCCTCAGCCACAGCAAGGCCAGGACACTGCCCTGGGCCCTGGGCCCTGCCAGCTGAGCACCGTGCCAGGGAGGTGCTGCTGCCACAGCGCAGCCACCACGGAGGAGCCCAGGGCAGCTCCTGGCCTGGCTGGACGTGCCTCAGCCTGCCAGAATCCAAAGTGTCCCCAGCCCCTGTCCTCCTGGCTCGTTGGAAATGCTCTTTGCATCCTTCTCCTCCAGCTCTGAGGTGGCCCTTGGAGCCAGGTGGCTCCCACGGGCTGTGATGGGGAGAGGGCGGCCAGTGCTGAAACAATTCACGAGGGAGAGGGGAGAGGTGGAAATTTTCCATTGAAACCTACTTTTCGTGGAAAATTGGGTTTTCAACACAATGAAAGCAAGTGCTCTTTCTTTTCCTGCTGTTTTGATTTTTCATCAAAAAATTAAAGAGAAGAACACTGTCACAGTTCCTTTCCCAATTTTTTTTCCTTTTCAGTTTCTTTTGGCCAAAGGCTATAAAAGATATTTTGGGTCCCTCCCACACTTTTTCAGGTTTTTCATTTTCAGCTTCCTGAGGCATACCTGGGATTCTCTGTGGGGAATTAAAACACCCTGCAAGCACTCCTTGGTTACCTGCACCCCTCTGCTCCAGGACACCAACACACTGCTGTGTTCACCCTATGAAAGCCATGCTGCTTTCTACAGGATTTATGTGGATTGGGGGTTTCCTGAACCTCCTAGTCCTTCCACTGAAGATATTTGCCCCAATACATGTCCCAGACATTATCTCCATTTCCTCCCCTGCTGTATTTTAGATCATGAACATCCCCTGGCACCCCTTGCCCAGCACAAAGACGCTGGGCTGTGATCACAGTGCCACGATAAACAACACCACCACGTCTGGCACCTACAGCCCCCATGGAAAAGCAGCTCTGCTCCTTCCTCTGATGGAAAAGGAGTTTTTCTCTTTCCTTCACCGAAGACAGAAAGCAATTAATGCCATCCCAGCACCCTGGCACCATTATGAGAACGAGCACAGGCTCAGCCTGGGCAGACACAGCTCACAGAGCTCATCCAGGGTTCACCCACAGCAAATTTGAGAGAGAAAATCTACCAACCCTTATCAACATCAGAGCAGTGGGACCCAATAATTGCACAATGTACAAGCCTTGTCTGGGTGCTTGAAGCATCCTCAACGAAAATTGCTAAATAAATTTTGCCAATTAAAACACCCGGTTCCCTCCGTTCTACCTGTCACCAAAGAAAGTTTCATTTATGCAATGCATTAATCGTTGGATCTCCAAAGCCCCATAAACCTGCGAGTCCTGCCTGGTGTATAATCTTCTAATCTCCTCCTCCTTAATCTGCTCACTATGGAAACCCCTGTCATTAGGAAACAAATGGCTTTGTGGGCTGCCTTATTATTTGCAAGGCAAGATGTAAAAGAGGGCGAAGCTGATCGGGGAGGACAGTATAAATTACTGTGGTGTTTACCTCGGCCATGTAAAGGAGCTAAACAGTGTCTGGGAATAAAGCAGCAATCCTGTTATCAGGGAAAAGTTTTAAAGCCACAGTGAGGGGGCTGTGTTTGCATTGTTATCGTGCCTGCCCCTTCCTGCCAGGGGGTTTATCAGGTAAGTGACTCCAGGCGGGGATGTGTGTGTTCATCTGTTATCACGTCTGGCTGCTGAGAGAGGGGAAGCCACAGGTAAATGAAAGTGCCCCGTGTGCCCACTGCTGGGGCTGCTGGCACTGCCATCCCCCCACAGCCCCCAGCACACACAGGGATGGTGACAGCCTGGTCCCTGTCACTTGGGCACAGCCACCCCGAATTCCAATCAATGGCTGAGTCTGAGCTGGAACCAGCACAACCAGAGCTGGCACAGAGCCTCTACAACGCCTCCGTGGCCAAACCGTGCCCTTCACTGGCCAAGTTGTGTCCTTTACTGGCTGTTCCATGCCCAGCACACGACCCACACCTGCCCTAGGCCAAATACCAGTTAAAACCATCAGAGTTTTGGTTTCTGTCCTCAGGTCCTCAGTTTCCCATCGCAGGGATCAGGTTTTTCCAGATAAAGGTGGATTAGGAAGAAATACAAACTGGGTACTGTCCTGCCTCCAACCCAACTAACAGTGAGGAGAGGAATGGGAGTGTTGACAACAGCAGAGCAACTACAGATAAAATCTGACCTCTCCCTGAGGATACCCCAGGGCTCAGCACTGAGCATGGATGTTTTAACTTGGAGGACTAACCAAGTCTGGATGATAAAAGGTTCTATGAAATCAAGGAGGGCTGCAGGGTGCAGTGGTGGAGAAACCCTGGGTTTGGGCACGAGTGAGGGAGCTGGCTCAGGATGAGAGGCTGTGGAGGGAGCTGGGCACTGGGTCTGAGGTGGGAATTGCTGAACAGCTGCTTTTTCTGGAGCCATTCCCAGCGCTGACCTTCGGCTCAGCCAGCGTGGAATCCACTGCTGCTGAAACCTCATCCATCAGCCAGCCCCGAGCAGGAGGAGACACAGGTGAGAGGGAACCAGGGAAAAAAGGAACATGAAATAAGGAGGGAATTAGAAAAGCAGGGACCCCGATTCGAAATGTGCTGACGGTGCTGTGCTGTAATTAATAAGTACCAAACCTAACAGGGATTCGTACGGCGCAGGAAGAGCCCTCATTAATCACAGCCCAAGGTGTCAGGATGCCAAACAGGAGGAGAACCTGGCAGGCCCTGGCAGGGAGTGGAAGGGTCCTCCAGAGCCAGAGCCCTCCGGATCAGGCAGGTACAAAACACAATTAAAACCCCCTAAAATATCACCAACAAACTAAAAGCCATGAACAGTTTAAAGCACAAAGTTCTGGAGGGTTTGTGCTTTCTGGTTTCAGTGCAGCCATCCTCCTCCTCCCTCTGTCCCTTTCCATCCCAGAATTTCAAGTTCTCATTCCTCTGAGGGTGTGTTCCCCTGGCTGAGCTCATTTCACTCCTGCATCCAACCTGGACATCTTGGACTACTTTGATTTCTCGTGCTGTTTGTGTGCTAACATGGTATAATTGAAAGAAGAAAAAAGGTTTATTTTTTGAGAGGAGAGGAGAGGAGAGAAGAATAGAGGCTCACCTTTAATTTAACTAAGCCTTCTGTGATAGAAAACTGGAGCAGGCAGTCAGCAGTAAACCCAGCATTTGCAAAATGGAAATAAATGAGAATCATGTCTGGAAGCCCAAGGGCTCCCTCCCCATGTGCAGTGCCCAGACACTGTTATCCAAACCCAAGAGAATGCTGGATGTGGCCTCTCATCCCAGTCACCACCACAGGTTACTGGGAAGCACTGGGAAGGCCATTTTGCACCCCGAGCAGCCTGGCCAACACCTCCCTGCCTGGCACAAAGTTAGACACACACAAGGAAGTTCCACCCTCTCCCATCTATCCACAGCAGCACTGCAGGAATGTTCCCCTACAAATATAGATTCATAAACCCAAGAGCAACAACAACATATTAATGCCTCTAGTTGCTTATTCACAGTCAATGGTTATGTTTTCCTTCAAGCAAGCCATTAAACTTGTTAGCTCCTGGTTAGACACTAATTTTCTTTCCCAAAGAAGCGGTGTGTTAGGAATTATGTTAATGAAGTATAAATCAAATCCATCCTTAAGTCAAGAGGCTGATGCCATCTAAACATATCCTGTGTTTCAACAGCAATATAATTTCATAGGTGTAATCCATCAGCAGCCAGGCTGGTCAGCTAATTCATTAGAGATAGATAATTAATGTCCACTAATAACCTGCTGCCTCGATTTTATTGTTCTTGAGAAAGGAAAAGGAGAAAAGCTCCCCATTTGAGGGGGTTTTAGGTGGCGTATTTTGAAGGAGGTGACTGTTGAACATTAATTTGCTATCAATGAGCAGTGCAGGTGGAGGTATTTCTCTCTTTACCTGATCACGCTGCAGGGCTGGGAGGGGAAGAGCAAACAGCAGCAGGAGGCTGCTGGGAACGCGGGCTGTCGATAACTGCACCGGGAAATGAGGAATTCCCGGGACAACCGTGACACTGCTTAGATATGAATGGTGCTTCCAACGTAAAATATGGAGATAACCAAGCAACAAATAGGTCATTTCTTACAGCACTCCCCCGGCAGAGAGTGTCTGTGCAGCAGAACACCATCTGTTTGCTGTAACCTCGGCGATTTGGGGTATTTATTGGTGCTTGCCATTGTCCCAGGACCTCTCTGGAGAGGATGGTTTGCTCTAAAGTGCTTCCTCCCTTGGAGTGTGAGAGAGATGAGAGGGCTGGTTATCAGTGGGGATGGGGCATCCATCAACTGGATGGTGGTGCTTTGGCCCAGGAAAGAGAATAGAAAAGGGAAAGAGAGAAAAGGGAAAGGGGAACAGAAGAAATCAAATCTATCACTCATCCGAGCTCTCCATCATCCAAAAAACGTAAGACACAGAAGGAGCCTCGGCTATACCACACTGAGAAACATCAGCTCCTGCCTGTAACTGTGCCAGGCCCTCAGCCAAGAAATGTGTTGGCATATTCAGACCTGAGAAATCCCAAGGACTGCCAGCAAAGTGATGCTGGGGATGGATTTGGCCGACTTTGCAGCCCCCGTTTGCGTGGGAAAAAAGTAAAGACAAGCTCTCCCTTAAAAGCAATAATACTAAAAGGAAAGAAACTGCAAAAGAGACAAAAGTTGTGCTTAAAAGCAGAAGCACATGGGAATAAGAGGATGGGATAGGCCAAATGGGCAAGGATAAATTCTAAAATAATTTAATCTGTAATTAAACCAAGGGGGAGCGGAGAGGCACTGGGATAAGTTTTGTTCCCAGACCTGTGGGTCCCACTGCTTTGGGAAAGCAGCCCTGCCTGCCACCTCCTCCTCATTATTATTATTTGTGCAGGGCTCTCTGCAGAGCAGCTCATAACTCACCATGTTTATGATAAAGCAGAGCAGTTGTTTTTGGAGACAGGCACTTTGGAACGGCGCGGCCCCGGAGGCTGCGCCGCGGTGAGTTCTCCCACTATTCCCTGCCAATCCTTCCCTCCCCTTCCTCCAGAGTGCCTGAAGGAAATTTATTGCAGCAGGCGACTGCTATGGGCAAATACTAATAAAATGCTGCTTTGCTGCAATTTGTTTAATTGGCCACAGAAGAGAAGCCTTGCATGTTAGATCCAGCTCCTGACACCTCCTGCCCAGTCCACAGATGTTCTCACCATGAAGTGCTCACATCTCCGTGTTTATGGTGGGGAGCAAACAAACCCCTACCATTAAATCTTTTCTATTGCAGCAGATCTGATTTGATTTAACATGCATATTTACTGTGGCAGGCTGCTGGCAACCTCCCTGATTTATTCAGCTAAAGGTACTACTTAACATACCCTCCCCTGCTCGCCACCTTCCAGACACTCCTCCCCATCCCAATTCCAAACAGATCCAAGGGATGGGCAGCACGGGGGGAGGCAGACACACGGCTCTGAACCACGGGCCAGGGGGCCTCTTGGAGATCTTATTCTTCATGGCAATGACAGATTTGATGGCATCAGCTCAGCCATGAGGTTTGGGACTTGCTGCCTGCTCCAGGAATGAGCTCTTTGAATTTTGACCCTTGGTTTGCAGGGAGCTGTGGCTGTCACAGAGGTCCCAGGAATCCCGATCTGTATTTCCATAGTGCTTTGGGATCCCTGAGTGAAATTACTGATCAGAGAATTTTAGTAGTCATCTATTACTGAGGAGAAAAGCACTCCCCGAAACATGGATCCCCAGATTTTTGCCAGAATGTGATTTGCACATCTCTGCAAGGGATGGTGCTAACTTAGATGCCAAAGCAGGTAATCTGCTGGTTCCATATCAGTTTTTAGAAATCACAGTATGTCTCTACTGGGTTTGAATTCAGAATATCTCATATTCAGAGACATGATTCCTGTTTCACCCCAGGTTTGCAGGGCAGTAAAAGATTTCAAGCAACAAAGGCAGCTGCCCAGCCACCCCCAGCCTTTGCATGCTCATGGGGTTTGTGTTAAGAAAAGGAACTTAAAACAGCTATTTAGGAGATTTTTGATGCTATAAATCCTCCCTTTCTCCCCTGTTTTTATGGCAGGAACCAAGCCCATCTCCAGCCCCAGCCAAGCACATGGTGGCCGAGCCTCCTGCACCGGGCAGTGATCCAGGTGGAAAAGGACACTCAGGCTGAGATGCCCTAAACTGTGATTTGTACACACTGAGAATATTACAGCTCCCCATGGATTCTCCCTGACACTCATTAAGTTTGCTCTTTGCTGCATATTTCAGAGGTTTTAGGGGTGGGAGCTGTGAGACTCATTTGCACTGACTTACAGCCCCAGCTGTGGAGTGGGGTTTGTGCTGTCACTGCTTGGGCCGTGCTGGAGGGGAGGGAGAAGAGAGAGAGGGGCCATGGTGACAGCCCCCATCTCTTCCTCTGCTGCTTCCTGGTGATCTTAAAGGTCTTTTCCAGCCTCACTGATTCCATGAGGATTCCATTCATGAGCACAAAGCTGGGATGTGGTTGTGTCCCTGGGATGGTGAGGGTGGAAACAAAGCAGCCCTGGTTTGAGCAGTGATGGGATGGAAGCACCTCTTAGATCAGCTTCGGGTGAGACCAGTTCTAGCTGCAGGGAGAGAGGGCACAGGCAGGGAGAGGATGGCTCCTAGAAAAGCCTGGCTGGTTCTGAGAACTGGGAGTGGATGGTGGGGCCTGGCAGTTCCCAACCCACATCTGTGCTTGGCACCAGATGGAAAACCTCTCCTTGCAGAGAGGGGGTTTATGCAGCCCCAGGATCCCGGAGGTTTTCCCTCCCCGTGGCCCTCCAGGGAGAGCAGGGAGTGCCTGCAGCTCCAGGTGAGGGGGTCGCCCTTGGGAGATGCTGCGGGAGCAGCCGGAGCGCTGTCCCCGCGGGCAGGGGACAACCACACCCCAAACAGCGCAGCAAAACCGAGCTCGGCGAGAGCCCCCAGCAAACTGAGGGCTGCGGGGGCACCAGCAAGGCCGGTTCGCCCCTCGGCGCCTCCCGCCCGTCCGGGCTGGCACTTGCTGCGGGAGGCGGCGGGAGGGAGCCAAGGCAGGAGCTGCCCGGGGTGAGCGGCAGCCCGGGGGCAACCGCTCCAGCCCTCGGTACACAACACCTCCTCCCGCAGAGATGATTTCCTTCCCAGCCCAAGCTGTTATCTGAAGGCAGAGAATGCCAGCCATTATCCCCGCGCCTATCGGATCAGCTGCTCCATTCTTTTATCTTCTCTTATTGAGGAGATTAAAACAGTGCCAAGCTCGGGGAAGCTCCCCGGAAGGCAGAGGTGCTGATTGCCACGGGAGGGGGAGGCTGTGCTAAGTCTCACACGAGTTTTTTCTGTAAAATATATACAAATGGGTCACTTTGTAAGGAGTAAACAGGCAGGCCCTCCGCAGAGCCGGCCGGGCGGCACCAAGCCGCGCAGAGATGCGCAAAGGGCAGCTCCTGTGCCGGGCAGTTCTCATCCTGAGGGATCCCTTTGGCACTCCAGGAGACAAAGCCTCTCTGCGTGGCCGGTTTCCCTTTCCTGTGGAGGGACCATGCAAGGGGGCAGAGCTCGCTCCGAGCAGTGCCAGCTCTGAGCTCCTGTGGGCACAGCCACCGCTCCCCAGGGGTGGCAGCCAGGCTGGCACAGGGCCAGGAGGGCCCCCCAAACTGCGGGTCTCCGGTCCTGCTCTGCCTCCTCTTGCAAGGGAAAGATTCCCAAAGCTTTGCTGCCTGGCTGAACCCCTGCAGAGTGTTTCA
The DNA here is from genome assembly GCA_013398275.1 of Promerops cafer. NCBI lineage: Eukaryota > Metazoa > Chordata > Aves > Passeriformes > Nectariniidae > Promerops > Promerops cafer. The sequence continues at coordinate 713,370 of VZSE01002019.1, read as the reverse complement.
GTTTAAAAAGTGGGGCAGCAAACCTCACACAGAGAAACTTTCAGAAATTTCCTGCCTCCAACGAGGCCACAAGTACTGGGACAGCAGGTTTGACTCAGCTGCTCCTGACTCCTGTGTGCTGTCATCTGCCAGTCTCGGCCCCTGTCCCTCAGGTAGCTCAGAAAATGGGTTGAAGGAGCTTCTCGGGCCCTGAGCAATATTTCACAGCTCTTACTCCAATCTCTGGAGTTCACTCAATTTATACTTATTGTGCCTTGCTCCTCTCTGCACTGCTTGTGGGAACCCCAGAGATGTTACTCACTCTGAGGAATTAGTGACACTTGGAACTGGAGCAGCTTAAATTATTTGGGTTTGTTTTATGCAAATAGAGGCTCCTGGAAGTGCAGGCAGCAGGATGGGGCAGTGCAAGGGGCCCTGCCTGCAGTCCTGCCTGTGTTGGGAGAGGGATGCCTGGGGAATGCCTAAAGGGGATCCAACAGACCTGCAGAGGGATCTTGGACAAGGGTATGGAGTGACAAGGGAGAATGGCTCAAAATGGACAAAAAGGTTCAGGTTGGATATTAGGAATCAATTCTTATCTGTGAGGATGGTGAGGCACTGGCACAGGGAAGCTCTGGCTGTCCCATCCCTGGAAGTGTCCCACACCAGGCTGGATGGGGCTTGGAGCAACCTGGGCTAGTGGAAGGGGATGGACGAGATGAGTTTTGAACCCAAACCATTCTGTGGTTCTGTGACCCCTTCCCGGGGAGCTGGGACAGTGGATGGAGCATCCTGCATCTCGCCAGCCATCATTTCTTGGCACCTGTGCCCTGGGGCAGAGCTCCAGCAAAACTCAAGGCTGGGCACGAGGCCAAGGTGCCAGATGGCCCCAAGAAGCACCTGGAGGCACCAACTTTGCAGGGTTTAGGGGACAATTCCCAGGCACGGGGTCCCAACACAGCTCCAGTGGGAAGAAAATTCAATGCAGCTCCAGGGAGAGGAACCCTCAGCACGGGGGCTTCGCTTGCTGCAGCTGGGGGGGCTGAGATGCTGCAGGAGCCCCAGGTTTGTGGGGAGGGAGGATCCCAAGCCCCCAGCCCCAGGCCAGGCTGGCCAGCCCCAGCTCAGGAAAAGGCCCTGTCTTCTCTACCAGCGCACGTAAGATCCTTTGCAGAGGTTTCCTGGGGTTGCTCGTGTATTAAGTTAAGCTAACCAATTTACAATGCAAATGTTACATAGCTTACAAAGGGTAAATGAGTTGTATGTTGAAGGAGATAGGCTTTACCCAGACAAAAGTGGAACAGACCTGTGGCAAACTGCAATTAATGACCTGAACACATCTTCCAGAATGAAAAATTCATCGAGTCCTCTAAGGATATATAGCCCAAGCAGAAGAAATTATTCACCACCTTCTACATATCCAAAGTGTCACCAAGCCTATTTATCTGGCAAATAAAGTGCTTCCCTTCAGCCTTAATATTTCTGCTGCTGTATGGTCCAGAAGTTCTGAGATTTTTTTGAGAGTAGATTTCACAAAGAAAGTGCAATTTTAGGGAAGCTGGGAGTGGGCTGGTTGTTGGGAGAAGGAAGATTGAGGTAAAACAAAACTTTTACAATCAAAGTGAAGGATAGCAAAAGGTTTCTTTCAGGCACATCAGGATGGGAACTTGAGACCCCAACACCCGCTGGACACTGGCTCAAATCCCAACTGTGACTGAGGGAGGCGATTCCCAGTCTGGCCACGTGCAAAGGGGAGATAAAACCTAACTGTCCCATCAGAGGTGGCACTGCTGGTTTCATTAATGCATGTAAAACACTTTTGTAGTCCCCAGGTGGGTTGGGAAGTGTTGTTATAAAACTGGGACTAAATCTGAGATATCCTTCTCCTTGCCTGTAATGGGAATGAACAGAGCAACTGCTCAGCAGACCCTCTGTGGTTGAAGTGATTCCATATTTCTTTGTGGTTTACTACCCCAGCACCCGGGGACAAACAAAGGGAAAAGCAACTATGGATGCCAGACCTCATTTCAAAGAAGTTTTCTTTTACCACAAATATAAAATGTAAATTTTTGCCCTAGGTAGGTACCAGCTGGGAAGCTCTTGGGGAAGGGGGCAGAGCTGCTGCACACCACGGCCTCCAGCCTGGGGAGCAGCCCAGGCAGGTGCCAGACACACATCCATCCTAATTCTCCCATTTCCCTTTTCTGGTGTGCCTGTGACCCCAAACAACCCTTCCAAGCCAAATCCCCAGCCCTTTGTACATCCATCTCCTTTACCCAGGTATCTCACAGGGGCTTAAGCTGTCCCAGCTCACACGAGCACCTTCCTCTGGTGCAGAAAGCTCTGCTGCCATTTACAGACTGACATCCTCTCCCAAGGCTGGCACCCAAATCCCTGGGGCAGTGGGATTTGGGGGGATTAAGGTGAGACAGCCTAGTGGGGAAGCAGGATGCTGCCAGATCACTGCAGCTGCTGCTTCCCTCGGTAAACTGGGGTGTGGACACCAGGGAACAGCCCTGGCAGGGTGAGCAGCCCTGGCCTGGGGGCTCCTGGGCACCACCAGCCTCTGTCCCCGGCAGCGGGCGCTGCCCTTCTGCTGCTGTGTGCTGAACAAAACCCACGCTGGAGCTCCGAGCTAAACACTAAGCAGCACTCATCATGCCTAATTTACAAAAGAAGGGGCATATTTCAAAATATTTATTCTGCCTTTCCCAGTTGGATTGGCATAAGCATGTGGAAATCTTCGAGGAATCAAACAACTGTTAATCACCTCAAGCTATTCCGGGCTGAGTTTGCTGTGTAAGCTGCCGCCCTCTGTTTACACATAAGAAGCAATGACTCAAAGAATCCTACAGAGAGAGGTTTTTTTCCTCCTTTTTAACGATAAGGTCTGGCCAAACGGCTTAAAGGGCCCAGCTATTTAGTATTGGAGCTGCACCTTCTCGCCTCCCTGCCTGCCCTGTAATATCCACATTTGTATTCAGCTGGCGAGCGCCGGGGCTGGGGAGGGGGAGGGAGAGGCTCTGGGTTTCACAGCCCACCCTCCTCGCCCTGCTGGCCCCGGGGCTGGCTCAGGCTGCAGGGGCACGGATGCCCCCAATGGTATCGGGTGGGCAAGGACAGGGCTGGACATTGCCAGTGGCTTGAGCAGCACCCCGGCCCACGGATGCCAAACCCACAGCAGAACCACCCTCCAAAAGGCACCAGGGTGGGATTTCCAGACCCAGAGGAAGAAGCAGCGTCTCAGTGGTGTGGTTTGGACCTTTCGTGCTTCTCAGGGTGCTGTCACCCACCTCAGCCCCTCTCTGGTTCTCTGCTGACCCCAAGCCCTCCAGCTCCGCCCCAAAAATGGGTCTTGGCCCAGTAACACCAGTCCCATGCTCAGCCTGGACAACAAACCCAGCACCCCCAAACCCAGCACCCCCAAACCCAGCACCCCCAAACCCAGCATCTGCCAGCCCAGGGCTTTTGCAATCACCCCAAGCTCCAGGCTGTTCAGAGGAAAAGCAAACCCACCAGTGCCCCACTCCCCTTCCCTTTCATCCTCCTGCCGAGCATGCGCCCGCTCTCCCTCCCGCCATGGCACTGGAGCTGAATGCTGATGAGAAATTCTTGGTCCAACCCCAGGCACTCATTTTCAAGTAATTAACTTGGCACCACCACTGCACACGGCAGATCCGACTTTCCCAACCAGGAGATAACTGAATTAAAAGGCCAGGTGTGGGATTATTTATGGCCAAACTTGCTTCTTCCCCAGCACCAGTTTTAAGTCAGGAATGATAATTTTATCTGGACTTTCTATCTTCCTACCCAGCCTGGAGCCTGACAGGTTTCTTTGTTGGGGAGCACAGCACAAGGGCAGCAGAAGTGGGGAGCAGCCCTGGGATGCTGGAGGGTCCCAAGGATGTCCCATGCCTGAGTTGTCCCCTCTCCCCACTGGAAGGGCAGTTTGGGGGGCACTTGAGGGGTTTTTACCATTCCTACTCCTCAGACATGCTGTACATAGCATCATCTTTTATCAATACATCTTACTCCTGAAGCCACATGTAACGAGTGACATTCCTGCCTCTTCCCAAAGTTGTTGGCAGCTCAGCTGGAGTCAGAGCTCCTCTTTGCTGCCCCAAATCCCCCATTACTGTTCTCAGATCAACCCTGACGTGGAGCTGCAGAGGGCTGTGAGGAGGGGGAAAGGAAGATGGTTTAGGGGGGAAGGAAGATCGTTTAGGGGGGAAGGAGGATGGTTTGGGGGGAAGGAGGATGGAGAACCAGGACCTGGCTGCTCCCTCCACAAGCCATGCAAAGGCTGCTGCCCCTTGGGCCATGCTGGCAAATTATTCCTGACTGCAATCCCCAGGGGTTTCTGTATAAGAAGCCATATCCAAAAGGATGGAACAAAAAGATGTGACAGATGTGGATCTCCTACCATGACCCAGCACTGTCCCGTGGCTCCCAGCACCACCAGCACTGGGCTGAGTGGGATGAGAGCTGGAGGAGGCCATCCCTGCTCCCAGCAGAGAGCAGAGCTGTGGAGGGAAGGCTGCCGAGCACTGACATATGAGGATAATGAGTGCTGACATATGAAGATACGGCCAAACTGAAAGCTACATCCTATTTAGCTTTTAATTTGGATGCTCATAGAGTGGATTCTGAAGCTCTGCCTCATCACAGCTCTTAAAACAGATCTGACTTGCAGGAAACAAGCTGATGTGAGGCTGCATTACTGATAAACCTTGAACACAGCACCCGCTTCCCCTGCGAGATCCCACACTGGGCAGGAGTGCTCTGCCCCCAGAAAAGGCCTCCTGCTTTGGGAACCACACTCCCTCTCCCCCTGGAAACCTTGTCTAAGCCACACAGGTCGGGGTGAGGTCTGGAAAACAGAGGGACATGCTGCTGCACCTGCCAGAGTCCATCCCAGCATGGAAACCCCAGTGTCAAACCTTCTCTGGCCAGCACCACTTTGGGAGCTTTCTGAGCATCCCTCTGAGTGGAGGTGGGAGTTGCTGTCTCTGCCTGGGACAGGAGGTGCCCTGGTGCCCCCTGCTCTCCTCGGGGCATCTCTCCCTCCTGACCTGCCCCAGGGTTTCCTCTCCCACTTTTCTCCCGGCCAATCTTCCAGGCACTGAACTAAATCGGGGAAGGGCAGCTAAAGGTTTGCTACCTGCAGCTCCTGCAAATCACATCCCAGATTCCCCCCGGGCAGAAACATCCGCCAGAATAACACAACAACAAGGACAACAATCACACGTTACTATTTTCAGCTCTGCTTTTGCTTTCTTCTTTTTAAAAGTAATTCGTGACTCGCAGAGCCGAAGAGGCCCCTGTGATCCCCGGGTAATGGCCTGCCCTCTATGTAGAGTGGAATAGAGTTAGAATGAACGCTCCAGAAACCCTGACAGCCCGTTTAACAAGGTGTCTAACATCCCATTTCCTCTGCACTTCCTCTCTCCTTAATCCTTTTATGCGAAACTCACTCAGGAGTAAGCACGTGTGAAATTGAGGACTCTCTAATACACATTGCTCGACACAGGCTCACTGAAATGGAGTGTCTCAGCCTTGTTCCGTCAAACAGTGCCAAGAGGAAGCCGACGTTAATCAAAGAGTCTTTTCCATGTGTCCGGGGCCTTGTGCACCCGCAGAGCAAATAAACAGCTCTCCACTGCCACCGCTCTCCCAACACTTCCATCTCCTCAGAGCCCTGCACTCCACGGGGCGGCTCAGAGCGGCGGCGGGGCTGGAAATGGAGAGGGGCGAAGGGCAGCTCGGACAGCTCGGGGTCAGCAGGTTTTGGTTTTGAAATAACATCTGTGGGCAGCACAAAGCAGCTCCCCAGGCTGCTGAGTCCTGGAGCTGCTGGGCATCCACAGCTCCAGGAGATCCCTGCAGCTTCCCAGGGCAAGATGCAGGGACAGAACACAGCTTGAGGGAATAATAGAGAGGGTAGGATTGAGCTCAGAGCAGCTCAGATCTCCCTAAACTTGAGCTAAAGCTGCTGCAAGGACTATTCCTATGAGTTCTGAGCGCCAAGCAGCCCAGCTGCAAAGTGTGATGACAGCAGTGCTGTGATCATTCCGTGATTTTATGATAAATTCATCATCAACAACACCATTCTGCAGTGCAAAAACACAACTTTCCTCAGCAACTTGGACTTCTCAGCAGAAAGCATTTTCTTTACTAAAGAACACCACAAAGGAAACTGAAAGCCCTCCTGATAAATTCCCAGGAAATACTTCCAGTAGTTTTGTACGTTTTTTTAATCACAAGCCAAATCCACCCATGAGCTGAGCAATTCCCTCCTGAACATGGGGTCCAGTTGCCATCAGGGGGATGATGTGCTGCAATTGCAGGCAGACAGACCTGACCCAATGGGTCTATTATCTCCCCCCGTTACTGTGATCCTGTCCTAATTAGGATCTCACACCGACCAGATACACCAGAAGTCAATGACAACTTCATTTATCCAAGGGCTTCGGTCTAGGGAAGCTGTCTGGTGTTTTTAAGTCACCATCAAGTAGGTATTGATTCGGGGAAGTCAGGAAATGATCCTTCATTCGTGTGCTTTAGCTGGAATTTGGGGTGCCCATTGCCGCTCCTGGGGTGGCCCCGGGGTGGGAGGGCTGAGCTGGGTCAGCAGTTTGCAGGGTGAGCAGTGAAAACACCTTGTGTCCCTCTTGCTGTGCCCCACAGACTTTCTGAGGGTTAAAACTCATGGTAAAACAACAAACATTTGGATCAATGAGGGTTGCAGGGGAGCGATTTGCATCGGTGCTCTCTGCTGGAAGAGGAGCCCGGCAAGCGCGTGATGGATGCACAATATTGGGGTGGCGAGGAGAGACAGAGAATCCCTCTAATTGCATGGTGGAATGCAGATTACAGAGCTGGAGATGATGAGCAGTGCTAAAGCCAGCGCCTCCAAATAAACAAGCACACAATACAAAGCCCCCAGTGAATGAGATTTCCGTATTATCAGCACCCCGTGTAAACGATCGCGTCCCTCCGGATTAGCCCGCGGAGCGCGGGCTGGGGCGCTGCGCAGATAAGGCACTTTTAATCTGCACACATAATCAGCTGAAGGGAAAATATAAAATGCTAATAACGAATTGGAATTCAAACTAAAAGGGATGCAACAAACACCAGAACCGTTTTCCCCCCTTCTTGCCTGTGGGGGAAATAAAAAAAGAGCAAACCGTCCCCTGCTCCCGCCGCCCACCTCCGGCTGTTCTTCCCCCTCCAAAATGCTCCATCACAACACTTTAGGGGGTGAAATCTTCCCATTAGGAGCTTGGCTCCCATTTTCCCCGCCCCATTCATCCAACTTTATGTTTGAAATGGATCAGTTTCCTCGTGACTGAACCCAGAGTGGATCTCCCCAGCCCTCGCTCGCTGGAACACTATAACAGGTAAGTGCTACCATACATCATCTTAAAAGGTGGCTTATCTGGAGAGGAGGTGCAGGAAATATTGTGTGAGGGACTGTCTGCATCCGAGGTGCAATCGGATTCCATTTTTCCTTTTGAAATAGAGAACAGCAAATCTGTTGCTAATGCCTGAAAAAATCACAGCCCAGCCCACGGCTCCCCTGGCCGAGGGGGCTGTGCCACGGCAGGGAAGGGCCCAGGTGGAATCATTCCTAATTGTCACCATTTCCCTGGCTCAGGAATGCACCCACACCACCACATCCCAAAGCCTTTGCTGCAGCACTGCCCGAGGCCAGGGGAGCTCTTTTCCCTATTCAAACCAGCACGATGGAAAATGGAAAGGCAATTTTTCTTCCTAAGGGTGTGGATCCCCAGGGCTGCACTGCTGAGGCCACTCACATCCCTGGGATGCAGAGTTGGGAGGCTCCACATGGATCTGTGCCCAGTGCTGCTCCAGTTCCCAGCTGTGGCCTTTGGGATCGGGTCAGGGTTTGGTGCTCACCCCTCACCAGAGGGCCTGGCCCTTCCTCCTGCCCAGGACGGCGCTTTGCTGGTCAAACCATCCACTGCTTAGGAAACATTTCTGAGCACAACTGACAGAGACCCCAAATATTTTACTCCATTTCTGCTTATCCCCCCTCCACCTAAAGCAAACAACATCTAAAGCAAGAGTCCTTCTGTCAGGTCCCAGCACAGCCACAACCCCAAACAGCCCCATCACTGCATTTGAGTGAGCAGAGGTCCCTGTGAGCCATGTTCCTGTCTGTGCTGAGGTTCCAGAATCAACATCCCACTCTGAACAATGGGTAAGACACACCTGTGGGCGTTTTTTCCCTCTGCTGTGCCATGGTGACAGTGCTGTACACTGGAATTACTCTTTCCACATCCGTGGGTAGCACAGTGCCCAGGCTCCCGACTCGCAGCTCCCCCGAGTCATTTAAGGCTCCTTGTTCCACATCCCCAGAAAGCCAAGGCTCTGTGGCACTACAGAAAATCCAGCATCAGCGCAGAGATTTGGGGTTAAGCCCTGGGCTGTGCAGCCTGTGTAAGCCCCAGTGACAGTGTATTTATTTCTGCTGCTCAGACAGGGCAGATTTCCTATTACACACACGCACACACGCGGCCAAATCCGCTATATTGGGCAGGGAGATTATTGAACAAAAGTAAGTGATAAAAGCACGGGCCAAAAAGATGTGTTATAGTGTTTTCCTTTGAGGCAAAGACAAAGAAGACACTTTGCTGTTTGTTGTGCCAGAGAATCATCTCTGATTGTTTGTGTCACGGTGGCAGATAAGTACAAAGGAGATAGATGTTCTGTCTCCCAGGCACAGTTCTCATCTGTATAGTATAAATTTATGCCTGCTGGTTGCAAAGCTCGTGGTTCAGAGCCTGTGTGACTGTGATCTGAGCAGAGGAAGGCACTGCCTTCACGCCTGACGTCCAGCTGCCTCACCGGCGCTGTCACTCAGCCCCTGGGCAATGTCCCCTCGTGTCACTGTCACCTGCTGCCCGCGTGGGCTCCCGGCCTGCACCCGGGCTGGCCCACCCTGCTCCAGCCAAGCACAGCCCACCAGGCTCTGGCAATGGCTCTGCTCACTGGGGAGACACGTTTGCCCTTCTTCCCTGCAGTCTGAGATTCCTTAATCTTCCCATTCCCCAAACCCAAAGCCCAGGGGCTGGAAAGGAGGGAAATGTTTTGGGAGGTGGCTCTGAAATCCCACTCCCTCCTTCCCACAGCTCTTGGCCTCTGCTTTTGGTTCCAGAGGAAGGATCTGAGAACAGCAACGCTGCCCAGGCTGGATTTCAGAAGTCACATCTCATAGCTGCCTGTTTGGGTTTTAAGTGTTCACTGGGGCACTATCAAGGTAAATATAGAATCAAAATAATCACAAACTGTGCTGAAAGAGCATCTTGGCCTCAGTGTTCACTCGCTCATCCAGCCCCAATGGACAGCACCTTACAGGGTGTGCTGCAGGCTGCCAAAACCAGCCCTGCAGGGGTTAATGAGGCACCAGAGTTCCCTTCCGTGGCAGCACAGAACTGAAGCTGACACATATTACTGCACACACAATTAGCAAGGACCAGATTGGAGCCCAGCTCTCTCCCACCCTTTTCAACTCCATCTCTGGGCTTTGCTTCATGGTGCAAAGGGAACCAGATCTTTGCTGCTCCTCAGGGTCCTTCTCTTCCCTCCCACCAGCAGAGACCACCTATTCCTGCCTCCTGCTGCTCCTCTGGGACACAGCTGCACCACCCCTTCCCTCTCCTCCCTCTCACTCCACAGTCGCAGAATCATTTAGGCTGGAAAAGATCTCTAAGATGATCGAGTCCAGCCCATGAGCAATCACCACCTCATCACCCAGAGCAGAGCACTGAGGGTCATTGTCCACTCTGGTCCCACCAGAGCTGATGGGGTTCCTGCTCAAGGACAGGGGACAGCCAGCCACAAATGGTGTGGCTGGAGACAAGGCAGAGACAGGCAGGAAACACTGAAGATGTTTTGAAAACAAATTCTTTCAAAGCAACAGCATCAGCAAGACCTTCATGCACTTTCCCCACCAAGTGAGGCCTCTGAGAGTCCTCGTCCCCACACAGAGGCTGGGTGTGCTCTCAGGTGTGAAGAAGATAAAAGAATCTCTGAGCCCTGCTCCTGCCTTGTCCTCCAGAGCTGAGGGTTTGTTTATTTGGGCCTGTAAACAACCCCAATTTCCCCCAGCTGCTGATTGCTTAATTTCATGCCCCTCTGACACAAGGCTGGTATCTCAGCCCATCTCCTCACGCCCTTCCTGCAGCAATCACTCACACCCCCAGCTCCCTCCCCTCTTCAGCAGCTTGGAGTAACCAGCTCCAGGGGGATCCCGGAGGAAATGAGCTTTGCTCCCATTACTGGACAATCTGGAAGGCTGAGGGAAATGAGGGCTAAGCCCAGAGGTTTAATTTCCCCTTGTGATGATCAAGGGACTTTAATTTTTTTCTTTTCCTTTTGGTACCTCTGAAGTTGGAGGGAAAGTAGCCAGAGCCAAAGACAAATGAGAAAGTTCACTGGAGGCTCTGGACTTCCCCACAAATCACCTTGGCCAGGGAAGGTTTTATTGCAGGAGTTTCTGGGTTAATCCAACACGGGAGCAGAAGTGCTACCAGCCCGAGAGGCACAATCCCTGCTGCAGTCAAGGATTGCCTGTGTTGCCACCCTGTGTTCCTGAAATCAGACCCCGACCAACCCTACATTCCCAGGGCACCCACATTTCCCAGGAGTTTTACAAGCAGCAAACCTGAAAAGTGAGCTCGTGCTCCTCGTTTGGGGTCAGTAAACGTTAGCAAAGCCTTCAGCACAACACAAGCATTCCCAGAAGAACAGAGATCCAGCAGGGCCTTTGCTACAGGGCTCCCGTTGCCATCTCTGGAATGCCACCACAGAGGAGAAATCCTCCTCATTCTCATTTTCCTCAAGCAATTTGCTGCTGAACTCACAGAAAAACGGGGAGCCAGGGCAGAGCTCAACTCGAGCTCCATTTCAGCCTCTCTCGGGGTAACCTTTTCTCTAACTTTTCGTTCCTGTGTTTGCTGGTGTTGCTGTGTGGCTGCCTTAGGGATGTGAGGAATCCTGGCATTCCAGTGATGCTGGCAGGGAGATCTGGGAGAAGCCCAGGAAATTCCTCAAACCACAATAGAATAAAATGGGGAACACACAAACCTGCACTTGCCAAGCCCTCACAGAGAAGCAAAATATCAAAAATAATGTTCTTTAGCAGGACCCCAATTACAATTTGCAGTTTCACTGGCTGAATTCACTTCCCAGCTCAGACAATGGGCATTGGGAGCCTTTAGAAGCCCAAATCAGACCTGAGCATGCTGGTGGTGCTGGCAAATCTGTGCTGGGCAAGCCTAACTCTGCTGGGTGGACATCTGGGAGAGCAGAGGCCAAGGAAAGTGCCAGCAAATGCCTCCCCTTGGATGCCAGACACAACTTCTTGGGGAACTTTGCACCTCTTACCCTGGCACCAAGTCCCTTGGAAAGGAGGGGTTGGCTCCCGTGTTGTGCACATTGTCTTAGAAGATTGATTTTCCACCTGTAAAAGTGATCTACATTCTCCTTCCTCTCCTGGATGCCTTAGTCAAAAGAGAAAATGGATCTTTTAAAGATACATGTATCCATCACTATTATTTACATCCTAATATGCGTACGCAGCTCTGCTCCAACAAGGGAAATGTAAATCAGATGGACATCGTTCCCTGAATGCCCTAAAGAGCTCCATTCCCCTCAAATTAGAATAGAAAATGCTCTTTTAAAATGCACCTTTAATATGTAAAAGCTGCTGTATCCTGACTCTAAATAAACCAAACTTGAGCTACATGCCAAATATCTTAGATAAAGGACAGGTGAGATGGTAGTATCTGGCCAAGGAATCGGTCCTAAACAGCTATTTATATTAATGCAAAGAAGGTACAATGTTCTTCCTCTTGATATATGCTGCAGTGGGATATAGTTTTGTCCCACTAGTGAGAATAAAAACGTACGGTTCATGATAGGCAAAGTCACATGTGTGAGATAAAAAGCTCCAGCTATAATATATGTCTTCACCATGTATTCTCTTCAGGATTTTCTTTAGATCTTGGGATGACAACAAGAAAACACTTACTCAAGGTTAGACACTGCTCTCTGGGCTTTTTAATAACCATTCCCTCTGTCCTGGGGGATTGCATCCGTGAAACAAGGCGAACTTTGTGTGCGCTTGGCTGTGCGTGCCGATGAACTGCGAACTGCCCGGCCCGGGGAGCTCTGCCACGAGCAGAGCACAGCCCTGGCCGGGCAGGGGCCGCCTGCCCCGGGGGTCACCGACAGCACCGCCAAACTTTGAGTGCGACCGTAAAAACCAGCGGCTGCACTGCTCCTACCTATTAAAAGGAGATCGCTGCCCACAGTGAGACAAAAATATTTGGTTTTAAAGCAAATCCCTCGGGGGAGGCGGGCTGGGATGTGCCTCGTGGGCAGCCAGGATGATCTCAGAGCATTCCCTGCAGGCTGCCGGTGCATGTGCCGTGTCCCAGCCCCAGCCCGGCTGCTGATGCGATCTGCCCGTGCCCTGCGCGCCGGGGACGGCGCTCCCTGCCCGCCGATAGCAGCTCCCGGCGGAGCCGGCGGAGATAACGCGGAGAACCGTGCGGGAGGAGCGCAGCCCCCCTCCTCCTCCTCCTCCTCCTCCCGTCAGTGCCGGGGATGGGACTGGGGAGCTGGCAGGAGCAGCGAGCACCGTGGATGGGGCCTGGGGCAGCCGAGCACGGCGCTGCATCGCTCCCATCTATCCCGTCTATCCGGGGCTTTGTGCCGCGCAAATCCGAAGGGCGCACACACAAGGCAGAAAGCCAGCAGCGGGTCTCAGCCGAAAGTCACAGCCATGGGACTGGGCCCTCAGTCTGGTTTTTGGGTTTTTTTCTGCTGGCCCTTCACACGCACAGTCTTGCCTATTCAAACAGTAAATTCACAGGGACGCGGGAAACATTTGATGCTGGAAGCTGGAATTTCCGCACATGACGCGGTGCCGCTCCCGAGGCAGCGGACAGAAACAAACCCACCCACGGAGCACGCTGCTCCCCCTCCTCCAGGCTTGGCACGAGGTGCTGGGAGCAGCTGAGGGAAGAACTTCTTCCTCTCTGCCCCAGCTGGAGGCTGGAATCCCCCCAGAGTCAAGATTTCACTGAAATGCAAATTGATTTTAGAAGGGGAGCTGTTGAGCTCCCCGCTTCCTGCACTTCGGGCATCCTTTAAGCATCACCTTATTCCTGACTGTCCTGGTGCTCCATTCTGCAAACACTTCCCCCTTTTCTCTCTCTTGCTGACAACTGACAGAGCCCTCTGTCCAGCTGCTGCTTTATACCACAAGGCACAGTGTTATAATATGCTCGGCTTGATAATTCCTCCAGCCCCAAAACAAAGCTTAATCAGGCAGTGAAAGCACTAGCAGCCCCCCTCGATTCTGGGGATGGTTTCCCTTCTGGGTTGCTGCTTTTTGACACATCCCCTGGTCCAGCAATAACACGTTCTCCACTCTGCATTAAGAAGGACATTAGCACAGAGGTTTCGTTGCCACCCCAAGGGAAGGGCAGCGCCAGGATGCCTGAAGGGACAAAGGACAGTGCAGGAGGCAGCCAGGAGTCCTGGGATGGCCACAAGCTCTGGTGTCACGGCAGCCGGATGGAGACGAGCCAGAATTCACCTCGTTTACTACAATCTCTGCTTATTATTATTGCCACTAAACCTGTTTGGTAATTCAACAGCGTTAGTTGGCTCAGATCCCCAGCGCTCGGGGGAGCCGGCAGGCGTGGTGAGCCACGCTAGGAAAGCGACACCCGCCCGGAGACTGCCGGAATTCCGGGATGCAGCCCCGGGACAGGCCCACAGCTGGGCAGGACGGAGAGCTGCACGCTGCTGGGCAGCTCTGCATCCGCTCCTACTGCCCGCAGATTGGTGCAACAACCCCCAGGCGGGTTAAAACACTCGGCTGTCCCCGCGTACCCACCGCGGCACGGTCCCACTATGACAACACGTGTCCCGGTATTATCCTGGTGACCCCTCAGCTGGGAACGAGCCAAGATATTTTGGAAGGAAAAACAAATCTGCTTCCACTATTTACTTCTTTCTGCCGCTCTTGACCCCGCGAGCGCACAAACGTTTCCCCGCGCCTCCGCTGCCAAAGAGACACTCTCATCAAGGAGGAGTAAATCACAATAACAGGGAAATAAACCTTCCCCCGAAATGATTCCCGGTTATTTATTTATTTATCTGCCTTTTCGCACCGGTCTACATCAAAGTGTGCAAATTGCGGTGCTGGCTGGCGGCTGCTGAGCAGCCCCGGCTCCGGGCGAGCAGCCCCGGCTCCGGGCGAGCAGCCCCGGCTCCGGGCGAGCAGCCCCGGCTCCGGGCGAGCAGCCCCGCTCCGCTCCTTGCCCGCTCCCGGCGCCGGCGGGGCGGGCGCGGGACAGACGAGGCCGTTTCCCTTTAAATCTAACTCAGGTAATGAAAACGCGCAAGAAAATAGTGCGGGTGCATCTGGGAGCAGTAGAAAACAGTTAGATCTTCATAGAGCCATAAAGAAGTAAACAGTAGGCTGCTATGAAGATCTATGGGACCCCGCAGTGCCATTGTCTTCAAAAGGAATTAAAAACAAATTGCTGAGGGCCAGCACATAATTTAGAGACTCACGGCAATTTTATGACTTGCTAATGTTCCTAATTACATGCCCGTGAAAGGCTTAATTAATTGGGGGATGTAGCAAAAAGTGGAGCCTGTGTTTGTTATCATGGTTCCACTGCATTGATTTTAGTGCCTATGGAGAATTTAGGGCCTCTTTATTTGCACAAAGAAAATGCAAGTCTCTCGAAAAAATGCACATTAAGATCAACCCCTCGCTGCTATCTAATATACTTTCCTCTACTTAACCAAAGTGCTTGTAATCATATTTTGTAAATGTTGGTGCCGTTAATTGCATTGTGAGAGAAAATAGGTTCCGCTCGACTGGTTGTGGAGAATTTTATAAAGTTCTTTTCCTGCTCCCAATTCTGAGGACTCCGAGAGAAACTCATCAGAAGTTGCTGTGGCGGGCAGGGAGCGCTGAGGCTCTGCTGCTCCCCACGTGTGGCTGGGCTGCTGGGCACTGGGGCAGATCCTGCAGCCACTCAGGTTTTCCCAAGTCATCCCCTGCCCACTGGGCATCCCCGTGAGCCCTGACCCACAGCACAAATCAAGCTGAACGTTTCTGCTAAGTTGTCTGAATCCAAATTTCGAATGCATTAAAAGCCACAAACAACAAGTTTTTATCTCTGATGTTCTAGCTGGAGGTAAAATCTCACCAGCCACCCTGCTCTCCTGGGGTACCACCAAAACACCAGCAACAAACTGCAGAGACAACTCCAGCTCCACATCCCACACGAGCAGGCAGGGCGCAGGGGGAAGGTCAGGCAAAGAAAGAAATTTGGAACAGCAGTTTTGGTTGGAATGATGCTCCTTAACAATCAATAACTAAATTTCCCGGGATGCAGCCTGGACAGCCCCTCTCTGCTTCCTCCTCCTCTCACCTGCACTTCCTTGCAGCAGCACTGCAATGAGGAGGAGGGAGAAAAAAAAAGGCAAAGCCAAGTTTGTGTGTTGCTCTTGAGACAAGCAGATGTCTCTCGAAATATAGTTGGTGCTTTGACGATAAGACCTTTGACAGAAACATGAATGACATGAATACTTTGATCTCTAGTCTCAGAAGCTTCAACAGCAATTATGAGTCAAGAGGGGTGAATATGGGCAGCAGCTAAAGCAATGCCCCAGAGGGTGCTGATGCAGTAATTAGAGACAAACCCCGAGCATCTCTGCCTGCACCGTGCAGGCAAACCAGGGAGGAGGTGGGCCAGGGGGAAGCTTCATGAAAAAAACAACTCTTGTTCTTCTGAGAGACATAAAATCGACAAGACTTTATACATTTCAAAGCAAAGATCTTCAAAGACAGGTAAAATGCTAATTCTGCTAATGTAGGTTTTTATGTATATGCTCTGAAAAGGTAAAGCAAATTAATCACCAGCTTTACCCCCTAATATATATCTGTGTTACAAATATATTACAGCATGTCAGATCTGAGGAGATATATCTGAACAGTGGTGGTTAAAAGAGCATTTCCCTTTTCATGCTCTAATACAGTTATTTTGATCTTTCAGTCTTCATATTTTTTGTTCTCATCAAAGGAATGATGATGCCAGAGATTAGGATGTTATTTATTTCCCTCTCACTGTCCTACCCATGTTAATCACTTTGAGTGTCAACAGCAGCAGCAGCAGTGCCCGTGTGAGGGGCCACGCTGCCTGTGCTGCCTGCACCTCCTGCCCACCCACACCAGGATCCCTTGGGGTCACCTCCAAAATACCCCTGACCTCCAAAATGATGGAAATGCCATGTAAACAGAGGGCAGGGGGGGAGCAGAGGGATGCTGGGGACACACAGCCCCATCCCTGACAGCAGCAGTGCCCAGCTCAGCCCCCTGAGACGGTTGTGAAACGCCACGAGAAGGAAACGCTGGTGGAGAGGCAGAGTGGGGTTAGGCACCACCAGAAATCCCTGTTCTAAATCACACACAGCTTGGAGACCAGGGAAATGGGGAAGACAAGCAGGGAAGGAGGCAGAGGGACAGGAGATGGTGGCCAAGGAGTTCACATGATGTGGCCCAGTCCAGCCAGTGCCATCCTGGCTCCTCAGCCAACTCACAGTGGTTTGGGCACAGGGGAACTCGGGTTTGAGCAGTGTCCCTTGACCTGGCTGAAGGCTGCCTCATCCCCAGAGGGGTTTGCTCTCAGGTTGAGGGTGAGTTTGGACCTTGCCCGTGGAGTTTGGGCTGCAGGAGCCGGAGCAGCCATCCCCAGGCTGGGGAGAGCTGCCTGCTGACCCTGCAGAGGACAGTGACTTCAGCAGCTTCATCCACACACGGCTTTGAAGGATCATGTGAGATCCCAGAGCTTAAAGACCAAGTGTGGTAGCTGCTGGCTACTCCTGCAGGTAACCAGCGGGGATGAATGGATGAATTTGTTAAGAGGGGAAGCTGGTGATAAGCAGGTATCTCCATAATTATTTGCAGAGATTAACGGAGCAGGTGCACTTCGGGCATAACTAATCCTTGAGAGACAAGGAGCAGGCAGAGGCTGTGGGAGCTGATGTCTTTGAAACAGGTTAAACCAGTGACATTGCCCACCATCAGCATTGTGTTCCCTGCCTTGAAAATGCTGACACTTACAGGTTTGATGGTAACTAGACTGCATAGGGGCACCTTTGCTTTCACATCAGATCTGCTGACATGAACAAGAGTCGATTCAGATGGGCATCCAAACATTAAAGTCCTTCCCTATTTCCATAAAATGATTGGCAGGATGCCTACTGCTAGCGGCTGGTAGCACTGCTGATAAATGGCATCTTGATAAAAACTTTGGGCTGTTTTAAAGAAAAAAAAAAAAGCACACTCTTATTCTAATTCACTCAGCTCCTGACAGATGAGATGTCTCATCTCTAAAAATTAGATCCTGGTATCTTTGCTGTGTGTAGAGAAGGAAACAGCTTCCAGGGGCTGGGACAGGAGCTCGGTGTGCCCCGTGCCTCACCCCTTCCCTGGGCAGGCAGCCGACCCCACCGTGGGGCATCTCCCCTTCCCTGGCACTGAAAATGTACAGCTGGAGACTCAGTAGAAAGTGCCCAAAATACAGCAAAGGTTATCCCCAGGAAAAGGAAAAGGGCTTTCCCTTTCCAGGTCTTGAACTACTGAAGCTTTCCACGGAGTCCTGCGGGTAAAATCTCGCTGGAGCAGCTGAATTCCAGGGTCATTTCTAAGACACAGAGACCTAAACCATGGAACCTTCCCGCAACTTAAAAGTGAACCTCACTCTGCCCCCACAATATCACAGACTTCATTTTCGCACACAAAAGTCACCTAATTACGTTGTGAAGCACCAAACAGTAACACAGAGAGCTCCAGGAACATTCCCTGCCCACACAGAGCAAACAGCCATGGACAAGGACGGCGAAACCTCAAAGAATCCTTGGTGCTGCCAGAACAACCCACTCAGACCAGCAGCAGAGCTCACTGAAAGCAGCCCGTGGTTTACGGAGCTGCTGCCCTCCCCTTCTCCTTCCTGCCTCAGTGCTGCCTCCAGATGTGCTGCCAGCTGTGCCAACACCAGCGCCGAGACTGAGCTAACACATCTGCCCACACGGCAGGGCTGTGCCAGACCCAGCAAAACCAGCGGTGCCAGTTCCTCACCACAGCTCAGAGACACAGAACCCACCCTGAGATGGGCACTGAGACCCCCCAGCATCCCAGCAGAGCCCCGGGAGAGCAGGAACGAGGTCTCCCTCCATCACTTCCCTGCTGGAACCTCCCCAGGGCTCCTGAGCAGCCCTCGGCCCCGAGGTTGGTTGTCCCCAAGCCCCAGCACAAGGAACACAATTAAGAGCAGTGACATCCCTACCTTGATTCCCGTCATGGTCCGCTGGAAGTCACTTGGAGAGCCGGGGCTTCAAACCTGCCTCGCCATCATGTGATGTGACATCGTGGAGAATTTACTGGGGAAACAAAAAAACCCCACAAGTGTGAAATGTGACTGTCGATAAAGTAATCCTCAGCAATCAGACAAAATTAATTGTGTGAACATCATTGATCAAACCTACTTAATACATTGGGTTTGTGGAAAGCTGGAATGTAATTTCATTACCAATCTGCTCCATCCTAATGAAATTTCTAATAACACTTTAATTTTGATTTCGGTTAAGGAGAGAATGATGGAAATTTTCTTTTGCTTCTCTTGTAAGGTTTTATTTTATTGGTTTTCTGCAATACTAGGGATACTAATTTTTTTTTTAATTTGACATTTTATTAGCAGGGGGCTTAATATAACAACACAGATAAAAAACAAAATTACAAAACAGACAAACCTTACAGAAATAGAATTGATGTCAAACTTAAGGAGGCTAATTTTAAAGAAATTGATTTACTTTATGAGTGGTGATTTGGTTTTGTTGGGTTTTTTTTTAAAGTTCTGGCTGATTTTCTGACCTAAAATGATTTAAATAATCCCGGTTTGCAGTTGCTTTTCTGTGGAGTTCTCCCAGAACAATGCTGGGAGAGGCAGCACCATGCCTGTGTTTGTAATGGGTAGATTAAGGGTGAGCAGACCCTCGTTGGGAGCAAGGCTCCCTCAGTTTGGACACAAGCAAGATTTCACCCTTCGGGTCAAGTTTCAAAAGGCACCATTGAGATCTCCAGACTGGAGCAAGGGGAAGGGTCAGAGGTTAAGCACGGGAGTGAGGGAGCATGGGGCAGGTAACTGAGCAGGGATGTTTGGGATTCACAGGGAAACCCCTGTGGGAGGAGCCCCCTGCAGCAGGGCCCTGCCTGCACTACCTGGGACCCCCCTCCCGGAGGGGTCGTGGCAGAGAAAAGTGCCAACGTTACAGGAGAGGCCCAGCAGAAATGAAAATTGGTGGACCTAAGGCTTCCAGTCAAGGGTGAGCATCCTCCTGGCTCCCCGGCATCCCTGCATTCCGTGGGAGCGTGTGCTGCCAGCGCGGTGCCAGGGGAAGGTGGCACCCACGGGACAGGTCCTGGGGCCACCCTGCCTTGTGGCAGCTGAGGGCTCAGGGCACCACGGCGGGCAGCACCCACCCCCCCACGGAGGAGCTGGGCCAGGAGGAGGCTCCTGCAAACTGCATTTCCTGAGGGCAGGGGAGCAGCCTGGAAAACCCGACTGCTCTGCCGCTTTTTCTGCTGCAAGCGCACGGCCCTTGTCTGCAGCACCATGAGAGGGCAGGCCCTGCTCCTGGAGCACCTGGGCACTGCTGCTGGATCTCCTGGCAGAGCTGCCAGGGCTGGAAATCACCCGTCCTGGGCAGCAGCCACGGGTGCAGGAGGCTCGGGGGGCACTCTGATGGCTCCCTGGTGTCTGGGGCTCTGTGCATGGCTGTGCTGAGCAGACAAGGGAGCACGGGGCGTGCATGCTTGCTGCAGGAAGGTGATGCTCTTTGACTACTGAACTGGTGCCTGTCTCTGGTATTTCCATTTTCAGCAATCTGATGTGTTTTGGAGATTTATTCATGACTGGTGTAGTGAAAAATTGGAAAAGGCTAGCGGGATAGCCATGGCCTGGAGATCCAGCAGCTGATTGAGGCTACAACTGAATTACTGTCAGAGGCATCATGCAAGGTTTACTCTGGCGAGTGGGAAGTTGAATCTTTATATTAATAAGTGAACATGAGCTATCAGAGAGACTGGCATATGTCTGCTGCCGGGCAGGGCTGGGAAGGAGCTGTCAGATCAAGGGGAAACTCCAGCAGACAAATGGAGAAGCTCCAGTGCCCCCTTCACGTGCTCAGAGGTGTCTCAGCAGAGCAGGAGAATTCACTGGTGCACAAAGGCTCAGAGCTGGCTGGGACTGAATCCCTGGGTGAAAGCAGACAGGGAATCTTGGCCATTGCTCCACTCCTACAGCACAGGTGAGATCCAGCCCCTTGTTTGAAATAAAGCCACGGTGATGACACAAGGGACACGTGCTGATAATGCACATCCAGAAATGCCAGTCCAACCAGGAACACCAGTCCATGAGAACTCAGGGAAACACCTTTAACAGAAACCAAACCCAGGAAACCCAAACCTATAGCAAGTGCTATAGAAATGATAATTTTTGCCCTGTTTCCAAACTGAAAAGGAAAATGTGCTGGTCAGTGCTGATCACTGTCCTCCCCCTCAGCACCACCCTCCTCTGTGGCCTCCACAGCGGCCACTTTCAAAGCTGCCCCACAATTATTTCCACATCAAGCACAAGAAACTCCTTCCCAACTTGCTTTCCCCCTAATGGGTGCAAAGGGATGGGAGGAAATGTCCCTTTCCACAAGGCTGGCTCTCCCCAGACGTGAACTTTTGAGAAAATAAAGCAAATAAGCAAGGGGGTTTCAACTTTTAATCTCCCTTTTAGCCAGATTTAAGCTGTCCCTGGGCTCACTCCAGGCCTCCTCTGAGCCAGGCTGTGCTTAGCTCAGTCTTGTGAGCTCCTCCAAGGGAGTTTCCAAGGGAAGGAGAGCCGAGGCTGACCGTGGTGTGGGAGGGATCATGCACCAGAGCTCCCCTGAGCTAACACCCCTCCTGCAGGTGAGATCTCCCCTATACTTTAGGGGTTTATAATCTTTCTGCTTTCTCCACAGCCCCGTTGCACTTTGCTGCTCATCAATGCCACCGCTGTCCTTGGCAAGGCGCAGAAAAGGAACTTTCTCCTACCAGAAAGGCAGGAGAGCTGTTCTCCTAATAATTTATGGCTCCAACAAAGTTGCAGAGCAGCAACCAAGTATGCAGGAAAGGTTGGGGTGAAAAATTATTTACAAAGTGAATGCCCTGAAGACACTTGTACTGGACAACAATTACGGCACCTTAATTAACTGAAATTTAGTTCACCCGTCGACTGAGGCATGTCCAGTGCTAAAGTTATGCCACTGCTGCTGTCTACGACTGGTTAATGAATATAAATCAGATGGTTTATAGTTAGTGAACATGTAATAGGCTTGCAACGACTTGAATTCCAATGCAAAATGCCTGGGGATAGGAACATGCCATCCATAAAATATATATAAATAACAGATTTACATTTCTACAAGGAAAAAAACAAAGCTGCTCTCCCATCTTGGTATTCTCCCATGTTGACAGACCTGAGCTCTGGTTCCCCAACGAGACACGGGATCAACAAGGAGGAGTTTAAAAGTCTGATCACCCAAGGTGCAGCTCCTGAAAGGCCAAAACTCTCCTGTGTCCTCCTTGTTTCCTTCCCAGCCAGGGAGCCATGTCCTGCACGTTTGTCCTGTGCCTGTTCAGAGCTGCTTGGGAGCAGAGCCCGAGGGGCAGCAGCACTGAAGGTGACCCCTGAAGGTGCAGAGCACCTGGTGCAGGTACCAAAGCCTGCCCAGAGGCAGCTGAGGCCATTGGAGAGGGCAGTGCTGCCTCGGCTTGGCTCTGAGTCAATGCCTGGGGACAAGGCTGTGCTTTCACACAGCTCCTTCTGCATGGACCTTCACTGACAGCAGGAGAAAAGAGCAGACAGCTAAAGCTCCATCTCTAGAGAGAATTCAGGACAAAAAATAAAACAACAGCAACACCCTGCCCCTTGTTCTGCAGTGAGTCCTGAGCACAGGCTGCAAACAAACAAATCTCTCCAAGTTCCTTGAAAAATAACCTGAATTTTGTGCCAGCTGAGAGCTGGGTAGGCCTGGCCAAAGACCCTTGCAGTTGGGTAAAGCTTAACCCAGGCTTGGCATCACCCAAGGTGTTGTTCTAGGTCAGGTTAAGGGTGGGAGACTGCTGATCTTGAGCCTCTTACCCCACTCCTGGCAGATAAAGCTCCTCTGGGTCATTCCGTGCTGGAGTGCCCAGAGGATGCTGAGCCCCAAATCCCAAACTCTGGGGGAGTTGTTGGCAGCAAGTCTGAGGTAGGAATAGCCATCAAAAAAAACCACTCAGTGTCAAAAAACCCCAGTCTCAGCTCTTTACACTTCCTTGCTGCAGAAGCAAGAAATTGTGGACTTTATTTATTGCACAAATTAGGTACAAGAAAATTATTTTCTTAATGTGAGACTTGATGAATGTTCTCAACTCTCCACCCTGCTAGGAAGAGGGGATTACAATGAAAATTATTTACAAAGCATGTGCTACCCTGCAGGGATATTTATTCAGGCAGGGGATGTTTCCGCAGATTTTGTTGACAAAGGCAAATCAAATTACATTTTTGTGAGCATTACAACGAGCATCTTGATTTGCTATGGACATCAGCTGGCTCCTGACTGAGCCTGGGAAGCAGCTCGGGCCCAGCACCCTCCAGGCACCTACAAAGGTGGTCATTTTTGGGAACAGATGGGTAAAGTGCTCTGCAAGCTGTTCATGCTCTTCTAAATATTGATTGGGAGTTTTTCTCCCTTTAAAATGTATATAAATGGTTATAAAAACCACGCTCAGATTGAAGATGGTTAATGGCTCTGGGCAAGGGGAGCTCTCAGGAGACCCTGTAAGACCCCCAGATGGGGGCTCAGAGCCCCCAGACCCCTGGCAGAGCAGCAAATGGCAGAGCTGGATCTCACCTGAGCTCTGCCTGCCCCAAAACCACCCACCAGGTGTATGAACACAGACCTGCAGGTGTGGATTGACACGCAGAGCACAAGTGCAACAACAGCATTTTAAACCCAGTCATTGCTATTGCCTTAAAAAGGCTCCTCCCAGCAGAGGACACAGAACAGCATCCCTGGCAGAAGCTCCTGTGCAGGAACCCTTCACCTGCAGCCCCTCCACTGGTGGTGAGGAAAGGCTGCTGCAGCATCAGGGCTGGGACTTCTCCTGAATTCCTGCATTAATGTGATAGAGCCCTTCCATGGGGCTCGGGGTCAAGCTGAGATGGGGCACAGCTCTCTGCCCACTCTGCCAGGGTAGGAATGGTTTGGGAAGAGCACAGGAAGACTGAGAGCATGGATTCTCACAGCACAAAGAAATGGTTTGGAGCTACCAGAAAATCACCTCAGTGCAACACCTCCCACCCCGTCTGATTAAACCTGTGGGTCTTAAACTTGGTCTTCAATCAGGTCTCTGGGAAGTCCCAACAGATTACAGCATCCCTGTGCTCAGCCATCATAATGACTTGTGAGTGATTAGCTTAACCAGCATTTCACCCAATTCAATTTCCATGGCTGGCCTATCCGTACCAGGGAAGACGTTCACATTAATTTTTACATAATTAAATCAGGAATGACCCCGGTGCCAATGAAATAAAACCTCAGTTCTTCCTGGGCTTCAGTGCACTCAGCTCAGCTTTAACCCTCAGAGCACAAAACTTCACTGGAAAGGACAGATCTGGCTCCAGATGCTCTTCCAGTCCCTTTGCCTTCCCCAGGCTGAGTGACCCCAACACCCAGCCTGTTCCCAGCTCGCCATCACAGCACCAGAAAAGCCCCTTGCATGGACAATCCTGCACCTCAGCTCAACTTTTATACTGAGTTTTCTGGAAAAAGCCCAAATGAACAGCACAACAACCGTTGAGTGATGTCCCAGCTCCGTGATTTCCAAAGATCACCTGATTCCCGTGCACTGCCACGAGCCACAATTTGTCTCTCTGTCCATCACGAGCTGCAGCAAGTCCTGACCACCTGGAGAACCAAGCGGGCAACACGAGGGTGAAGGCCAGGCCTTCCCTCAGGTGCCCTCCCAGGAGAAGACCTCCCTTCCTTGGCAGTCCTTCCCAAACCCCTCAGCCCCTCTGCCTGCTGCTCCCATTGCTCCCAGGGCCCTGGCCACTCCCTGAGATGTCTAACAAGGATAATTACTGAGTGTTTCATTAACCAACCCCCCTTTGGAGGCAGCAGCAGTTCCTCACTTCCACTGTAATTTTAATTGGTGGGCAAACATGATCTTTGTAGAGACAAAGCCTCATTCTTCTCTCCCTTGCAACAGTTTAAATCAATACTAACCCGGGGCTGCTTGGAAATATTTAATGAAAACTATTTTGACAGAAAATTGGATTGTTGATGAGGCAAAGTATTTGTTTTCAATGGAAAAGTTTCATTTTGCTGAGAAGCCTAAACTTTTTCAGATTTTACTGGAAGGTCATATCTCAGCCGTCGCCCTTGCGCATCCTTTGTCCCGGATAAAGGGAAGGTGTGCAGCAACCAAGGGGATGAGGGTCCATCCCAGGCTCTCAGGGCTGGAGCCAGGAGCCCCGTGACCCCTGTGGGAGTCACAGCCTTCATGCTGTGACCGATCCCACGGTGACAGAAGCCCGGGGACTGGGGGCACGTGGCGTGTCCCAGCAGCAGCAGGGGCTGGAGCACGGAGCGAAGCGAGGCCACGGCTCACCGCAAACCCCGCGCCCGAGGGCTCTGCCTGCTCGTTCACCTTGGGGTGAAATTAGTGATGGCAAAAAAACACCTTACTCAGGTCTTGGCTAATGATTATCCCATTAAAGAATCAGCTGACATAATATCATTTGGTGGTTTTATAAACCTCCGTGACAACAAGACTGATGGGGCCTAAAGCCCTGACAGCTCAACTGCCCAGAAAAGAGGAAGGTACAGGAATCTGCTGTTTTACTGTACTGTGAATTTCATGGCACTAAAATCCCCCAATAAAATAATCCTTGGAAAGGTGGGTAACCTTTGCCTGTCCCCTGAAACACACGGATGCTCACACCCAGCCCTCCCACTCACTGGCACCTTTCCATCCAGCCTAAGAACTGCAAGTGGAGCAAGTCACAGCGAGCGGCCGGGCTGCCCCGACCTCGGCAGCACCGCAGGGATGCAGCAGCTGGGGGGGGGCTGGACCTGCTGCTGGCCCCCCTGAGCCCCCAGAGCCCCCCAGAGAGGGGCTCTGCCCAGTGAGCCCAGCCCCAGCAGCGATGCTGGAGAGTGCAGAGCCTGGGCTCTGCGGCAGCAGCTCCGCATCCAGCCCTGGCTCCGGCGCCGCCAATTCGGGACAAGGTGAGGTCAGCCCAAGTCACTCACACGGCGCAGGTGGCTGCTACAATTAGCCCATTTAACTAAAAAGGGGAAAAAAAGTGTGTGCTGCAGTTCCTGTCCTCACCCATCCCTGCACCGGAGCCAGCAGGACAAAACACAACCTCACAGGACATTCAGCATGCTCGTGATGCTCAGGGGGATCTGGGGAGGGCACGTGGCCTGTTCTGCTGTTTTAGAAGAGGCACCACACAGGGGAGCACTGGCCAGCACGTGCCTTCCACTCTGGTTTAGGAATGCATGTATATATATCTATCTATATATATACATATAAATAAAATTTTTAGGTTTTTTTTACAACTCTACAAAAAAAAAAAATTAGGCAAATCAAAAAAAGCATTGGCCTAAGGCACCACTGCATCCCAGCACTCTGTATTATGCATTTTAGAAGGGGAGGAAAAAAAAAAAAAAAGCAGCTTTGCTTTTTTCCCCCTTGCCTGGGTGTCATGAGCAAGAAATGAACAGCTGACCTGAGTTTGAATTTAGAGTGTTCATTAATAGGATATTATGCCATATGCTCAGCACACTGTCTTTTTTTTTTAATGCAGCCGCCAATTTGAGAGAATTTCTAATTAGTAATGGTATAATGAGAGTATTCAGAGGCTAATGTGGTGGGTGGGGAAGTGAAATAGATCGCTTGGTGTGGACTGGAAATATTTCTGTTCGAGTTCCTGGTGAAATAATGACCCGCCGTAAAAGGCTGCGATCTCTGACAAATGAAGGACGCGCGGGGAGGTTACAGGAACTGCGGAGGGAGCATTTATCAGAGCGGGGGAAAGGTGAGACCATTTGGGCTGCCTGAGCTTCATGCAGGGAATGGCTGGCAAGGAAAAACCATCTGAGCTGGGGCTGGGCTGGACGGGAGGGAGGGAGCACAAAGGAGGCCCCGGAAGGAGAGCCCTGGCAGGGGGAGATGCTCAGCTGGGTGCTGGGGGGTGGAATGCCTGAACCTGGGGAGCTCTGACCCTCCCTGCCCCACCAGCACCCAGGCATCGGCGCCCAGCTGGCCACAGCTGGGGACAGCCCCCAGCAGGACACAGCAGTGGGAAATATTCAGGAGCACAGAACCACCCGAGCCCAGCAGCTGCCCAGAGCCTGCTCTGTGAGCCAGGAGTGATGGAGGCAGGGACAAGGAGATGTCCAGGCTGCCCAAAATGCAGCCTGGAAGGTGCTTTTGCTCTGTGTTTGGGGGTCACACCAGTTGCTGTCAATACTCTTACAGAAAATGTGGATTGTTGGCGCATGGATACAGGTAGGTGTTTTGTGGGAGCCCGTTGGTATGAAGTGTTCAATGTATTTTTAATAAAATGAAGCTCTGAGGGTTGTGAACTGGCAGAGAGCCCTGTCTAGGGCTGCTTTACCCTGCAGGGTACGGGCACGAGATAAACCTACAGCACAGGTCCAGAGGAGACCATCCTCAAATCCCAGAGCATCCTTCCACTTGAACTCTGATTTTTACAGAACAGAAAAGGGACAGATTCTCAGTGGTTTGCAAAAAGTCAGGCTGCAAGACAGGAAAAAGCTCCTCACCCCATTAAGAAAATATAGCACTTACAAACTGGAAAATAAAACATTTTCCCAGGAGAAAAGGGGTTTGGTCTGGTCTAAGAGCACAAGCCCATTCCTCTGGTTTCAGAGGGAAATTCCAAGCAGTGACAGGGAAAAATCTGCCTGTTGTAAGCATAAACAGAAAATAAAACTAATAAAATTATTGTCTTTCTCCCACGTCCAGCCAGCACCAAGCCCCTGCTGAGGGAATTCACCCTGTGCTGCAGAGGACAGCGTTCCCACTCCAGCTTTGCCAGCTTTGGGAACGCCGTGGCTCCTCCCTGCAGCCTCTGCTGGAACACATGCAGATTTCTCCAAATGAGCTGTCATTAATTTGCCTTTTGATTGGACCAATTAGATCTTTAACACTGTAGGAAATAATTTTTTACTAATGATTAAGCTGCAGACCAGGAGCTTCCCTCTCCTGTGGAATGGTTTTATGGCCTTGCCATCTTCCCTCTAAGAAAGCCACTAAAGTTCTACGACCGTGGAGTGTCCCTGGCACTTCCTCCTCCAGCTGTGACACGCAGGGATTGTCCAGGAATAGGGAATGGAGCCGCCTGGGACAGGCAGGAAATCACAGAATTCCAGGATGCTTTGGGTGGGAAGGGACCTTAAAGTCCATCCAGTTGCAATCCCAGCACCTTCCACTATCCCAGGCTGCTCCAAACCCTGTCCAGCCTGGCCTTGGACACTCGCAGGGATGGGGCAGGAGAATTTCTTCCTAACATTCAATCTCAGCCTGCTCTCTTCCAATTTAAAGCCATTCCCTCTTTCCTGCTGGGACAGGCATGGACCAAGCAGAGCAGAAAGGCAAGGAACTGCTCCAGCCCCAAACCAGGGACCGGCCCAGCTGCCAGGCGCTCGGGGATTGTGTAAACCCTGCTTGGAAAATTAAATATTCATAATGCTCATATTAGATTCTAGAGCACCTTTTAGGAAGAAATAAATGAGATTTGCTTTAAAAGAAGGAAGAAGGCACAGGGGCCATGTAGAACCAAGCCACAGCTTCATAAATAATATGTTTTTATGCCAACACTCAACAATTAAAAGGCTTAAGATTCGTTTTGGAGAATGAATCGAGCTTAAAATTCATTCTCCTACCCTCTTCCACGTGCACAGGAAAATGAATGCATTCACCCAATATATTTTTAGAAGGGATTTATTCCTTGCTCTCACGCCATCCTTATTTTCCCAACTAATAGATGTGAGTGGTGAAGTGTAAGCAAGGTTTTTTCCCCTCCTTTAAAGTAAATCTCCATCTTGTTGACAGCTGTGCCCAAACCTGTCAGACCTGGAGGCTCTGCATCATCTCTGTCCTGAGCTGTTCCCCTCTCCCTGTGCCTGGAAGGTGAGCAGGGGCAGTGGCACAGTGCAAACAGGACCCCTGGCATCACTGGCACCTCCATTCCCTGCCACCACAACGTTCCCAACACTGGGGGAACAGAAAGGATGGCCCTGCTGGCTCTTGGGAGGGACCCCCAACCCCACCAGGAGCATCCCCCAGCTCATTTCACAGCCCATTAGCCAGAAATAAATATTAATATAATACGATATTATTCTGATGAAAGTGAAAAATGTGACTATAATAAGGCTCTCGTGCTCCTCTCGGATTAATCCTCCCGTTAATTACCAGCAGCTCCTGTGGTCTGCAGCCCGACGGGAGCAGCGCTCGGGGCTCGCCCCCAGGAGCTTCCTGAGCTTCAGGGAGAGCCCAGAGTGACCCTGGGGTGGAATGAACCCTCTGGAAGCTGCTGCAAGGACAAGGAGCAGCCCCCAGCACCCTGAATCCTGGGAATACGCAGTGGGAATGGTGCCCAGGGAACGCGCATGGGGCTCTGATTGCTGGGCCCTGGGAAGTTCCTCCCCATCACTGTGGAACACCCAATGTCAGGGCTTAAGCCAGCAGTGCTTTTCATATTTTTCCTTCATTTTCTGCCTGAAAGCACTATCCAAACTCAGCCTGAACTCCCAAAGGGCTTCTATCATCTCAAAATCACATTTTGGTGACCAAGCTGTGCATCCCAAGAACTCCCTCTCCCAAAACACAGCTGTGCTGCATCCTGACATCACCACGGAAAGCACCAGAATTCTCTGGAGCCACTGGAGCACAGCACTCCTGGGAGGTTTGCAGGGATCAGAGCACAGACACTGGGGAGCTGTGGGAAGGTTCTGGTGTGACAAAAATAATCCTCATCACAAGAACCAGCTGTGGACACTGCAATCAGTGCCATGGACACTCCCACCAGTGCTATGGACACTCCAATCACTCCTCTGGACACTCCACCAGTGCCATGGACACTCCCTGCTCCGTGCTGGGAACCTAACACAGGTGGCCCCAAGTCACATGGGGCAGGGCTGGACCACACCAGCCCCATTCCACCTCGGCTGTACAACTCTGCCAAAATCTCCCCTCTCCTTCCCCACTTTCTTAAACTTCCCACCCCAGCTCTGCAAACCTTCCCCCCGTGTTCCAGCCTGACACAGAAATTCCCACCAAGGCACTGCCCGGGGAGCGTTCGCTCCTTCCCGACACGTGCGCGGCCTCCTGGGAGGTGGAAGGGATAAGCTGACACCTCTCAGGAGGTCTGAGATGAAAAATGGCAGAGCTGTGACAGATATGTGCCAGCACAGCCCCGGGGCTGGCAGCTGCCGTGCCCTGTCCCGAGCCACCCGCGCTGTCCTGGCCGGGACGGGGCCTGGGGAGAGCCTCGTGCCAGGGCAGCGCCGCGGCTCCCGCCAGCGCTCGCCCCCCTTTCAAATGCTGTTTGGCAAGTTTTGCCAGCTTTACTTTGCACAGCCTGGTGCTGTTCATTTTAGGTTTGTTAGAAATGTTCTCCAGCTGAATACTGAGCGAAATAAATTCAAATCCTACTCCGCAAATGACACTGCACATAAATATTCAGTAAATTAGCAGCACACTTTTATAGATTTATCAGTCATTGCTGGCACAGAATGACAGGCAATGTTGTAGCTGAAATATTAATGCTGACAAATTAATGATTTCTGAGTAAATGATGTCATTTTTGCACCGTTTCATTAAAATTTACTCACTTTCAATATCAGCTTCATTTCTACGCCAAAAAAAAAATTAAAATCATTTTCATTCTCTTTCTCTCTCTCCCTTTTCTCTTTCCCTCTAGGAGCCTTTTTTGAACCCAAAGGGCATAAATTTCCTACACAGAGGAAGAAGAGGGCCTGAAGTTTGTGGAGAGGGCAGGCAGTGGAGCCCTGTCCCCCCTGGTAGGAGCCAGGTCCTCTCTCCGCACCCTCTCCCTGCTTGGAGAAGGGATTGGACCCTATGGAACAATCCCTGCCTCTGCCATGACCCCTTGTCCTGGAGCTTTCTGATCCCCCTGCCCTGGGCTGGGGTCCAGAGGTGAAGAAGGGGAGCCTGGGTGTCCTCCCATACCAAGAATTCAATGCATGGACCAGCACTCCATGAATTCCATTCCAATTCTTCCACGGATTCCCCAAAGCAGAGGGGAGAGCACCTCTGGGGTTCACACAAGTTTTGAGAAGAGAAAGCTGGGTTCACCCACAGGGAATTTTCCCCCCAGAGCCTTTGCCACCAGCTGCCATCTTTAATATGCCACATTGGGTATTTTTGGCAAATTACCCCATCAAAACCTTTCCTGCCCTGTCTGTCATCCCAGGCAGGACTGGTGACATCTCTGACAGGTGACTGACAGAGACAGTTGTAGCCAAAAAAAAAGGGTGGGGGGGTGGAAAAGGAAAAGAAAAAAGAAAAAAAAAAAGGCAGAGAGAAAGCAAGAAAGAGCCCAGAGAAGGTTTTACCCAGGGTTCCCTGGGCTGAGCTATATCAGTCAATCTCCGGGCTAATTCGTGTCAGTACTTGTTTCCTATCTCCTTGAGTCTCCAGCGGAAGGTTGATAAAATTGAAGTGGAAATGAAGTTGGATGCACAGGAGGATACATACAACAATAGCCTGGTGAAATGGGTTTGTATCCCTGATACACTCTTTGGAGCATCAGGATTCGTGGTGACCTTGACAGTGTCCTTGGGAGAATAAAATAAAATAAAAGGCAGAATTTCCGTCTGCCAGGAGAAATTTAAGCAAAGCGCCGCATTTACCACACGGACTCTGTGGCTGCTGGCATCGCGTACCCGGCTTATTTATCCAGTGGGAATTTGTGTTTGCACAAGTACTTCCCCAGCTATCTGTATGAAATGCAGAGAGAGAGCCTGCTCAGAGCTCTCTGCAGTGCTGGTTCTTGCAAGAAAGCCTCTGTTGCCTCAGCCAGTTGTTGGTGAACAGGAGGAAACCCGTCCCAGTTTAAATGAAATGTTCCTGGGAGCGTGTGTGCAGCGAGTTCCTCTCCAGGTGTCAATACTGTGTGAGCACAGCCTCGGAGAGAAACTCCACTGAGGCACTCCTGGTTAAACACAACAGGGATCTGTGTTTGCCAGCCCCCTGAAAATCAAAACACTGGGAATAACTGTGCTGAAGGACACGGGAGAAGGGGAGAGAGCCCACGAAGGCGTCCAGAATGGGGGAAAACTGGGATAATGCTGATATTTTATCCACCCTTATTTACTGCCATGGCCTCTTCCCCTCACTCCAGTAATTCTGGAAGCGCCCCACTGACTGATGGATGCCCTGAGTGCCCAGGTTTATGGAAAGCCAAGGATCAGACGAGCAGCTCTGGTTGGACCCTTCCCCTCTGGCTTCCCAAGGGATTTCTGTCGCAGTCGTGCTGTCCTGCCTGAATGATGGATCAGAGGTTTCCCATAAAGCCCAGAGCAGCCCATGTTTTTTATGAGGCTGGAGAAAGGAGGATTTTAGGTGTCTATTTGCATTGCAGATAAATCCAAGGAGGCAGCTAGTTTGCTTTAGGTGCTTTTCCTGCTGATACAGACCCTGCAGACTTCTCAATACAGCAGGAGGAGATTTTGGATGCGTGAAGCACAGCACTGGCAGATTTAGGGACATATGACCAGGGAGGCTTTCCCTCTGGGACTGAGTCTGTACAGCATCCTATTTAATCTTGACTGAAATGTTTGTTAATTCTAATTTGGTGGCACTGGTTGTGGAGAAAAAGACCATGGGTAGAACTGATGCTTCCCCTCAATTCTATCCCTACATCCAAGGAAATACTGTTGGGATGCAGCAGCTTGCTCAGTAATCTCCTGGTTTTTGCCAAGACCTTCATGGAAGCCACGTTTGAAGTGGCAAGTTTGTGACCCTGTGCCCAAGAAGAGGCTGATCCCAAAAGATGTGCAGAAAATTGAACAAAATCCTGTAACAACATCAAAACAAAGGGATCCTGGGAATGCTCAGAGCAATGTCAGCAATGGCAGCTTCTCGTGGTTTGCCTGGGCCTGGCCCTCAGTCCCAGAAGGAGGGTAGAGTTAAGACCCCAGATTTACAGGAAATTAACCCAAACCTACAACATCCCCTGGGCAGCACCCCCGGGCCACCAGCACCCACCACCACCAGGCTCCAGGGTTTGGCAAATAAAACCCAGCTGGCTTTTTCCACTCTGCTGCCTGTGAGAAACTGATGACAACCTGTTTGACCGCTGACCTCTGAACTTGACCCCCTGCTAATACCTTCAGCTGCTGATTGTCATGGGTGGCTGGCAGAGCCCTTTGTCTTTTGCTGTTTTGGAGTCCAGACAGATAAATGATTTCTATTTGTCCTTTGGTGCAACGGAAGAGCTGATCGATATTATCCACGAATGATGTCAAGGATTTGTCGCCACAGCTTATGAATGACAAAACACTACCCAAAAAAACACCTTTTGGGGCAAAAGATTGAAAGCTGGAAAGGTTTATTGATTTTTGCTTTCTTAAATAGCAGCTCAAGCCACAAAAGAGAAAACGAAAAGCTTTGTGTGCTAAAATGCAGCAAAAAGCTTCCTCGAGAACAACGATTAGATCAGCTCTTGCATTTAAGTACTGTATGCCTTGCCACAGTCAACTGCTCAATTTTGTCTGCTAAGCCCACTGCAATTTCCCCCTGTTTTTCCTTATTTCAAAAGCACTTGTGTAGTGAAATACTCTGGAATAAAAGGCAGCTTTGCTTTTTCGGTCACTGGTCAGTGAGGAGAAGGCTCCACATCTCCTGTGTGGGCAGGGAGAACTTGGCAGAGAGCCAGGAGAAGCTTTTGGGTCCAAGGGTTGGAAAGGTGGGCTTGGGCCCCAGCACATCCCTGTGTCACCCTGGGATGAGGGAAGCTCCTTCCTTCTTCACAGGATCATGGAATGGTTTGGCTTGGAAAGACCTTAAAGATCATCCCATTCCAAGCCCCTGCCATGGGCAGGGACACCTCCCACCCCTTCCTTCCTAAACCCACCAGGAGTAAGGAGAAGCTGGCATAGAACAGTCCCTGAGCAAACACTGATTTAAGAAAGAGTTGATGAAGTGAGTCCCCTCAAACCTCTACCATGGTCCCAGTTTTGTGCCTGCTCTGGAAAAAGCAGCATTTAGTTTCTCCTGGAGCCTGGGAGAACTTGCAACTTGCAGCTTCCAAACTCAGTGCCAGCCCTAGATGAAACCAGAGAATTTCTCCCAGCTCTCACCCAGTCCCAGCCCTGCTTGAAGTTCAGTGAACCTTGCCCAGCCCTCAGGGGGTGATAAATGTCTGCTGAGGTCACAGGGTTTGCTTTCAGGGGCTCCAGGGAGGGATTGCCTTGGTTTGAAAGGCTGGAGCTCCCCGAGGGAGCACAGCAGATCTCCCAGCCTGGCTGATCTGCACCAGTAATAAAACTCAGCAGATATTTTCACCTCACAACTCTGACCACAGAAATGAGACAACCCTTGGAAGCACTTCTGCTGTGAGGACACGGAGATTAGGAAAGTTCAGGGACTAAAAAGGGACCTGACCTGCAGCTCTAAGGAAGTTTGCTGAGCCTGTTCTGGTGGAACTGGGAGCTGCATGACCCATATTCCTCCAAAATGCCCACAAGAGCCCCCCAGGTCCAGGAGAGTTCACCTCCTGGTTTACAGGCCTGTCATGGTATTAGAAATAATTCAAACCACTGAATGCTCTCTGACCACATAATTCCTCTTCCCCACTTTGAGCTTTTATTTTGATCTGCCAAGTGTGTCCCATCACCGGTGCCAAAGGAAGTTCCCGAGACAATGTGCTCTGTGTTGTGCTCATGGCACTCACCTCCTCCATTTTACTCCTTGGGTCACTTGACAGCTCGTTTCCCTAAATTTACAGGGCTCACATTTCATGGATGTATTATTCATTACGAAAGAATCTAAATTCCTGCACAATATCCTGGATGGGACCATAAACTGATTTAAGCACGTGGTGAACAGGCTGGGTGGCTCCAGCTCTGGGCTCTTCATCAGATGCTCATTAAAAGGCACCGCCTGGCTTCGACTTTAGAATTTAATCAAAAAATGCCTTAAATCTGAACACAGCCCCCCAAGAAAGGATCTGAGGATTTCTGCTTGTCCCTGGAAAACTTGGCATAGCCTCCCCTGCTAGCGGTATTTTACACCCCGCTCGCGACAGCCAAGGCGCTTTGAAGGAAGTGTTTTCTAAGTAATAAAACGCCTCCAAGAGTGGGGATTAGACATAATCCAATTCCTTTATCAAATAAAGATGCCATCGTGGCCTTTGGAACACAAAGGAAGAAGTTCCCTGGCTGTTCCCATCTCACCATTATATCACATAATAGCCCTGCCGCAGGCCGGGCCGGCGCCGCGACACAATGAGAGATGGAAAGGGCTCGGCCTCCCCGCCACCTGCTCAGGCTGCTGCATCATCTGGGACACAGGGATTAATCCCTACATTTCCCGTTTCCATCTGCCTCCCATCAAAGGTAACCCCTGTCAATCTGGGGACACAACCCACGTGGAAGAGCGGGGAACACCCCGCTCTGCCGCAGACTCCGCTGGGACAAACGCGAGGCTTTCTTTAGGGGTCTGCTGGTTTCATTCGATTTTACGCACGGATAAAATGTTTTGTGAAAGTTCCACTGTGGGGTGTTGTAATTAAAAGTGGTGAACTCGATACAGGCTGTTGTAGGGCTGCCTTTGTCTGTAATTCAAGTACTGGCAGCGGTGTTTTGCTCTGCAATCAGAGTTGGGTTTTGGATGTGCTTTCCAAACAAGGTACAGCTTGGAAAGGTGCTCACCAGTCGGCCAGTGCATCTGGTTAAATGACAAGATTACTCCTCCTCCCCTTCCCCCAAAAAATAGAAATAGAAAAGAAAAAGGACAGGCAAAAAATCACCCCACCCCAAACTCTGTAAAGCCTCCAGCTTTCCGTCAATGCCCAGGAGCTGTGGTGTTCTTCCAACGGATCTACTTTTCCCTCCACTCCAACAATCCTGCAGTTTGCAGGGAGAAGGGTCCTGGCTGCTTTCAGTGCTTGAGGAATGACTCTGAAAGGCCATTTCACCATCTGGCCAACAAATATACTGTGCTTCTTCCCTCCCTTCCCTCCTCGGGAAGAAAAATCACGAGAATGAGCCAAAATCATGAACAACCAGAATAGATGTTGCATCCATTGACTCCAGAATGAGATTTGTCATGGAATAGAGCCCTGGTGTTCCAGCTGTGGGGTCAGAGGAGATATTTCTCTACAGAATTGGCTATTCCCCATGCACAGGAGGAATGAAATATCTCATGGGTGGTGGTTTCGGAAGCTCAGCCTTGCCAGCAGCAAGGAGGAGTTGGGTGCTGGCCCAGGTGTGGAGCGAGGTCAGAAGAATTCCCACATTTCTGGAAGAGGAGCTGGCAAGAAGAGACTCATTTCTGCCCCCACTTCCCCATGAACTCACTGCAAGTCCCTGTAACAGATTGACTCCGAGTGGAGCTCTACGGCCAGAAAATCTTAGATCTTAATTTTATAATATCAGCCTCCATTCTATTTGACATTGATTTTTCTGCTAAGTCTTGGTGCAAATCCATGAATCAGCCCATGCACGATAGGAGAATGAGAAATAAAACTTAAATACTTTCATGATTCTTTTCTCTGGAGCTGGCAGCAAAACCTCAGTAAGTCACTGAAAATCATCGGAGGAGACGCATTCCCTTGAATTTTGCTCCACCCTTTGGTGGTGAGCATTACATAAAGAAGCCGTGTAAGGGACTTGTATTCCAGAGGAGGGCTGGTGGGAATGGAGGAGCTCTGCTGAGCACCAAGCCTGTCCTTTTTGCACATTGACCTATTTCCCTGTCATTTTATCTGCACGAGTCGCAGGCCAGATCCGGGACGCCAGCCCGACGTGAATTAGTGCGAGGGCCATTCACCACCTGTTTGAACTGTCAAGTTATGTGGGAAAGCGTATCAATTAACAGCCGTGATTAGCTCATCAGCCTGCCCATCTGACAAAACAGTCACCCCCTTTCCAGCCTAATCCCCCCGGAAAGCCGCGGCAGGGCTGGCTGCGGGGCGGCGATGCCCGCGCGCTCCGCCCGCTGCAGCCCAGGAGTCTCACCCTGCAGCCAGCAGGTATTTGGGTTCAGTTCCCAGGAGCCTCCTGGGTTGCCTTATAGCTTAAAAAGCTGGGATAGCGGCCAGGAAAAAGGACCTTCCGTGACCTGCTCTTAACCCCTGAGGAAAGTTACACAAACTCTTTCACGCTTGGCTGGGATCGCTGTGTAGGAGTTGGCCAAAACAATACTTTCCCTTGTGTTTGCCTACCTTATTAAATATCAATTAATATTTATGGAAGTTTATAAACAGTGCAGCTTTGGTTTCAAGGGTGCTTAGAAATCCGATCTCCTTCTCCTCCTCTCCCTCCCCCCAGCAGCATTTCTCCTGCTCACTGCTGCATGGTGAGAGCCCCACTCCTTTCCAGGGGCTCCTGGGTTTGGGGAGCTCCTGGGGCTCCCACCCTGGTCTTCTCCCACTCCTCACTGCCTGTAATCCTTTGGGGCAGCCCTGGATCCGCCATCCTGCTCATCCCTGCCAAAAATCCAATGCCAAGAAAGCCACGGAGGCACAGACAGGATCAGGCCTGATGGATTTATACCAAGTAATCTGTATTTATTGCAAGTCCATTCTCTTTTTTTCCCCCCCTATTGACACACTACTTTGTTTTAAATTATGTTTAATTTAAAGGATTTTTCTGTACCCTTATTTCCTAGGAAGAGCCTTTCTAAAAGGCTCCTGCTGATTAATTGTTGCTGGGCTCCTGCCAAGAGTTGGAAGTTTTACATGTAAAGAGAAAATACGTCTCTCTCCACTCGCCCAGGCCTTTTCTATTTGGTACTTCAGACTATTTTACAAACATATGGCCTGTCATTCAAGGCAGAGAGCACCATCCTGCTGTCAATATTTCCCTCCCCATCACCAAGATTAACATCCGAGGCTCCAGCAGCAGAGGCTGGGGTCTGGCCTCTCACCCCAGCCCCACGCTGCTCTTTGCCATGCAGCAAACACGTCCCTGCACCAACCCAACGCGCCTGAGAAATTGCTCCTGCTCCTGCTTTCACTCCTCTGCTTATTTTTGCCAGATAAATCAACATAGCACAGATGTTCATTGCCCCATTTTTCACAGTCCCTTTTAAATTTACTCTTTATTATTTGTAGCAACTTGGAATACTTGAAGTTTAATAATATTAAAAAACAGGGATTTTTTTTTGCCTGCCCTTGGCTTACCCTTCATGTCAAGCCGAGCACTGCGGTTGCTACAGTGGGGTGTGACACTACCATGGCAGAAGCTATAAAATATTATAGAGTTCGTTTTCCTTTTGTTTTCCAAACACAGATCACAGCCAACGCTGCCAGAGCTTTGCACTTGTTTGTTGTTCAGGCTGAGCTGCTCTCACAGCTGGGGGGCAGAGAGGACAGGGGTGGAGACGAGCCCACAGCAGCACTTTGGGCAAAACATCTGTGCCCGAGCATCTTCTCATGTGAGACAGTTCACAGAATCACAGAAAGGGTTGGGAAAGATCTTAAACCTCATCTTGTTCCACCCCCCTGCCATGGCCAGGGACACCTCCCACTATCCCAGGCTGCTCCAAGCCCCTTCCAACCTGGCCTTGGACACTTCCAGGGATGGGGCAGCCACAGCTTCTCTGAGCCAGGGCCTCACCACCCTCACAGGGAAGGATTTCTTCCAGTCTCTGATCCACCCCTGGCCTCTGGCAGATAAAGCAACACCTCCCACATCTCAGGTGAGACACAACAAAAAGCATCACCCCAAAGCCCTCTCCTCCCTGAGCACCCCTGCATGGATCAGGCACCCGTGGGAGAGCTGCAGGGGCTGCTGGCAGCTCACCCACCTCTCTTGGCTGTGGGTGAGAGATGCCAGGGCACAGACCTGGAGGAAAAGCAGCAGCAGCCCCAGCAGCTGATCAGTGAGGGCTATCGCAGGGACCATCTCAGGGCTGTTAGATAAGGGGGTGTCAGGTTTAATACATCAGACAAACCTGTGCACTTTCCTGCCAGACCCTGCAACCTGAGAGTTTAAGAAGAAAGGGATTTAGGGCTGGATTCCTTTCTGGGCTTCCAAAAATAAACTTCTGCAAGCCTGATTTAAAAAGCAACATTCATTAGAGAGAATCAAGTTCGGGGAAATCTGCTACATTGCTGCAAGCACATGGTGGATAGTAAGGAATAGCCAAGAAAAAACTAAACAAACAAACCAATCCCTGCTAGCAAATAAACCCCTTCATCTCACGCACTGTTGCTATTTTTCACTCTTTCCCTCCATATTCACCCCCCAAACCTATCGCCATTTAATGTAGAAAAGTAGCCACAACGTTTTAAAAGCTCAGATCAATAGCAACCCCCTCCATCTTTCTCTTTTTTAACCTCCAAAATTATTTTAGGCAAGGCTGGGCCCATTTTATCCTTATTTATTTATTACTTAATCGGCAGAGAACCCTTGAGGCAAAATAGCCTCGTTTGCAAGAAAGATCAGGTGCCAGGAGCAGCGGAGGCAGAGCCACAAATCAGTATGCAAAGCACCCACGCCCCGCCAGGATCGCCGTGCAGCACATGTGGTGTTTGCTTACATTACTTAACACAGTTTAACACAGGCTTTTTAAACACAACACTTGTTTAGAAGAGCCACAATATGGAAGGGCAGGAAGTTGTTTCCAAACCAGGATAAAAATTGGAAAAGGCGTTTGCTGGGGGAAGGAGCCTCCACCCCGAGCAACGCTGCGCAATCAATTTTTGCCTCGTTAACACATCCCATGAAAGATGCCCTATCTGCCCCTTAAGTGTTGCTCCTGCATGTCTCCCTTAAATCTCCACATTTGTTACTGTTAATTATTATTTATACAACTTTGTTTGCTCTGGAACTGGTACAAAGTGCTGAATTATGTGGGGAGGACTTCTTTACACATTAAAAAGGACTCCTCAGATCATACAGTAATAGAATCACAGAGTGGTTTGGGTTGGAAGGGACCCAAAAAGCACCTGCAGTTCCACCCCCTGCCATGGGCAGGGACACCTTCCACTATCCCAGGTTGCTCCAATCCCCCCTGGGCATCCCTGGGAGCGCTGTCCAAAGGCGCCTGGAGCCTGGGCAGCGCCCAGCACCCTCCGGGGGAAGAACCTTTCCCTGATCTGAGCCTCCCTGACACAGCTCCAGCCATCCCCTGGGTCCTGTCCCTGCTGTCCATTGTTAGACGTTTGCCTAAGCTGTATTTCTCCAACTGCAATGATTAAAGGATTCTCTCAGTCCTTTCCCTCATCCCTGTGTAGGGAGACAGGTAACAGATCCATCAGATAAGTGGCATTAAGATGTCACTTCAACAACAGCGTGTTCTGAATGGGGAAAAGAGCAAAGATTTGGATGAAAGATCTGGCCTGAGGGATCACTGTGAACCCCATGCCATGGGCTGGGGGTGCAGGAGGATGACATGGACACCATGCCATGGACAACTGACAGGAGAGGGAAGGGAGGGATCAGCTCAGGAACTGGTAACACATTGCCACAGATCATCCCCCATCTCCCTGTCCAGCAGGAGCTGCAGGGGTATGGCTGCAGTCAGCCTCAATAACGAGCACCATTAGAGAGGGGGATTTAAGTGTCAGCAAACTTAAGGCTGGACGGCTGAGGGTACATTTCTTTAATGAATAGTTTTGTTGTCCAGGGATATTTACAGCCTCTGTTGGCAGCACTGCAATAACCCCACGGTGCAGCGCTGCTTATGGAATAAAATGACT
This sequence comes from Promerops cafer, assembly GCA_013398275.1. Classification (NCBI taxonomy): domain Eukaryota; kingdom Metazoa; phylum Chordata; class Aves; order Passeriformes; family Nectariniidae; genus Promerops; species Promerops cafer. Next base: position 673,261 of record VZSE01002019.1, on the reverse strand, counting down.
CGCCTTAACCAAGCATACTGTAAATTTTCCAGAGCCAGTGTCCTATTGGAAGCAGGGCCTGGCTGTGTGCTCACATTTAATTTAAGGTAACGTTCCCCTTGCTGCTCTCTGTTCCTTGGCTTTACAGGAGATCCCCTCTCCATGCAGCTCTTTGCCATGGAGTGCTGACACAGGGCAGGACACATCATCCCCAGGGTCACCCACGGCTCAGATCAGTGTCCCCAAAGGCTGTGAGAGAGAAGAGACCTGATTTTGCAGAGATTTATGCATGGGGTTGACCTTAGCCACAGAGGGGGATCCTTCTGCTCTCAGCCAAACCCACGAGTTCACACACGAGTCCACAGGACTGAGGAGTTCAGACAGGTTTTGTTTCCTGAGAGTGAACCAAAGTCAGACTTTTCCTTTGGGTGTGGGTTTTTGTCATGCCCAGATCTGCCAATTCTGCCTGAACCCTCTGCTCCCAAATTTCAGACATTACCCCAGGGGCCTCCTGCAAGACCTGAGTGATCTTTATAGACTGACAGCTCAAGTTCGTACCAACAGCGATTTAAGAACTCTCTGCATTTTTTCTGTGCATCCGTGTTGTTTCACATGGATACACACGGGGAAAAAGAGGAGATATGCAGAATATGAAGAATCCTCAGGAGAAAAAGTGAGGCAGGATGAGAAAAAATTACCAAAACTATAGAAATACTCTAAGGTTTGCAAAACAGCAGAGGAGGAGGGACATTGAAAGCTGGCTCTTGGGCACAGGACTTTCCATGACCTCAGCTCTGCTCCGTGTGTCCTCTGGAAAGAGGAAAAAGGAGCAAAACACAGTTAATGATTAATTGCACAACCCAGAGCTCTCCCACAAAACCTTTTCTGACCGTGGCAGATATTATTCTCCCACTTCATAAAAGCTTAGCCCCAAATCCCAGCCCGGACCGCATCCCCCGGAGGCTGTGAGGCCGCAGTGACCTGGAGCCACCGGGGCTGAGCCCGCTCTTAACCCCAGAGCACGGAGACACTGCACGAGTGACCTGCCATTGATTTACAGTACAGTGAGGGGACAGTGGATTAGCAGAGTGTGTGTGGCTGGATCAGCTTCCACGGTGGAAAACAAGCTCAGCCCGGGTTGGATCCGTGTGTGGGAAAATGCAGCGCCGCCTCCTCCAAAGCTCATCTGCAATTTACACTCCTGGAGTTGTGGGGTTTTTTACAGCATCATCAATCAGTCAATCAACAGTCCTCAGGAAGTCAAACATCCCAAACTTCCACAGAGCAGCATGGCTTCTCCTCCCACTCAGCCCTCTAGTTTGTGTTACTTCCAAGGGGAGATGTTTTCTGGAGAGGCTGGAGGAAGAAGGGAGCAGGGGGAGAACTTGAGCTGAAGGAGGTGGGAAGGAGGAAAAGTGGGATGATGCAGCTCTCCTCCATGGCTGGTGAGCAAAACACAGCAGCAAGGGAAAACCATGACAGCAGGGAACACCACTGGCAACCCCCAGTAAAGATAACATTTTCCCCAAAAGAGAGTTTTGGAGATCACTCTATTTTTGGGCTTTGGGAATGGATCAGGTTTCACAAATCCCCAAATCCTGCAGTACCTGCTTCCTCAACCCTTTGGAACACCCCCTGCCCAACACACAGCTCTTGCCACACAAACGGGGTGCTTTGCTGTTCTTATCCTCAGTACCCTGGCCAGGGCCTGTGCAGGCTCCAGGTGTTTCACTTTGCCTTTCCAGTGGCATTGCCTCCTCCCTGCTCCTTCCCTGAGGGAAGAAAAGCCAACCCCAAGCCCAAATCTGGCCCAGCTGGGCAGCGAGGGCATTCCCCTGCAGCGCATGTGCACACACCCAGGGCACAGCATCCATCCCGAGCTGCTATGTCTCTATCTGAAGTGACACAGGCACAAAAGGGATGTCCCCCCCGCCACCCGTCCCCATCTATTGAGTGATACAGATGGGCAGTTCGGGAGGACTGTGTGCACATATGCAGAGATGCTCTCATGTCCTTTGACCCCTCATCCCTCCATCATGGTCGATCTATAACATTTACAATCCAAAAAACAAAAGAGAAAGGAGAGTAGGGGCAGAATTCATCTTCCAGGCTGACACCTAGCGTTAATTAACGACTTAAAAATCAATGACATAAGGGACAGGCAGCAAATGACACCTCCATGCAGAGCCTGTCTGCTTTCAGGAGCGAGGAAAAAATATCTTGGAGGACAGCTTTGATGCACACACTGTACAGGGGGAGCAAGGAGGAGCGAGGCTGCACCCCCAGCCCATTGATTTCTGCCACTTCAAACACCCCAACTTCCCCCACTTCGGTTTCCTATTTCCCAACCACCACAGTGCCATGCTGGGCTTTCCTCAGGGATGATGCTACCAAAGGTGTAGGAAGCCTGATGTGTTTGAAGATGAACACACAGCAAAAGCACTGCAAGGTCCAAATGGGAGATGGGCTTTAAAAAGTTCTCAGAGATCAAGAAAAATCACCTGTGCAAGTGGCCAAAGTGTCACACATGGGGCAAACACAGCCGAGGTGACTCTGGTGCCAGCAGGTGCCACTCTCCTCGAGGCTGTGCCTGGGCAATGGAGCGTCCCTGTGTCACTGGCACCCAGCACTGGGAACAGACTGGGAGGCCACTGCTGCCTCCAGAGAGATGGAAGGGGGGGATGGATGGAAGGTGGGGATGGATGGAAGGTGGGGATGGATGGAAGGTGGGGATCACAGGTCAGGCTTGCAGCTCCCATTGCCCATGCAGCAATCCATGACATTCACCGTTTTGCAAACTAATGGAGTTAAAACAAATCAACCCAAATCAATCCGGTGTAACTCCAGCTGCTGCCCATCCCCAGGCCTCGGCACTTCTGCTGCTGGAACAGCCCCACTGCCATGAAACTTTTGTGCAGGAGCCATGTGGAGGGACGGTCCTGGAGAGCAGATGGCATGTGTTTTTTTTTTTTCTCTTGAAGAGCAAACCTTTCTGGAATACTAAATCTTACAGGAGCTGTAAATGTCAAATTTAAATTCATACTTTGTACCACCTTTGATTTCAAAGAGGATTACACCTATTCGCTGAAAGCAAAGCAACACCAAAGCTACATGAAATGGAATTACGACTACTTAGGCCTTTTTCTATTGCCTCTTTATATTGTTAACTCCTTCCAATTCATTAAGTCTAATCCTTATTAGGCTAAGTAACACACATATGAATAGACAGGACTGGACACAGGAGCATATGTGCCTTTTGTATCACTTCCTGGTTAATCCGCAGCCCGGGGAGGGCCGGACCGGGGGAGAAGTGGCCGCAGCTCTGCGGTGCCGGCGGAGCCGCGTCCTCCCGCCGGGAGCCCCGGGCGGCCCCGCGGCCGCCGCTTTGTTAATCCCGTGCTCCGGAGCGGCGGCTGTGCCACGGAAATCCGCCGGATTCCCGCGATCCCGCCGCTCCCGAGCGCAGCTCGCTGCGCGAGTCCTGACCAGGAGGGGAATTCACAAGGTGGGGAGGGATGGATGGGTGGATGGGAAATACGTTTACAGTGAAGAACCAGCCGATTTCTAGTTTGCCACCTTCCCAAAGCATCACCCCCAGCCGCAGCGTTGTCTCCATCCCTGGGCTCTCTCTGCTCTATCTATGGAATTGCAGCTCAAGCAGCAAGAATGGGAGAGGGCTAAAAGCTGCACCTTGCACAGACAGTGCCTCTGGCAATGTGCCTCTTGTACATTTATAACCTGGAAACGCTCAGCTCCACGTACAGCAGCAGCGTCTCCCCTCACGTGCTCTCTGCAGAAAAACAGGGGAAATTCTCCTTCACCAGGCAAGATTTAAACCAAAAACGACCTGCGTGGTTCCACGGCAGTGAGTGAGACAGGAATCAAAGTATATAAAATAGATATTTATACAGCACCGGTGTTGCTCATAGTGTTTTAAAAACAATAAAGCAGCAGCTTATATAGTCTCTTGCATATTGGGGACATGAAATAAAGCCAAGACAGGAGCTGGAATATCTAATTCCCTGGCTACACGGAAGAGAAAGTGATTCAGGTTTACAGGGTGCCATTCAATTTTATGACAATATCTCCTAATACAGCAGGTTTATCAATTGAGCAAAAAGGCACAACGGGGTGTGTTATTATTGGAGCCTAATCTCATGCCTCGGGTGTGTTGTGCGAGGCACGCGGGCAAAAGGCCACACCACTGTGTGATTATCCAACAGCAATGCTCACTCAGGACACCATGTCTGGATTATAAAGTGGATTGGCTTAGGTTTTAAAATGAAATGTTAACATTTGTTGCTTAGGTTTCAGCCGAGGATGGATCTCCCTGCTGTGGGTGTGAAGAATGGAGAGCACTGGCAGAGGAAAAGTGAACATCCTGCTCGGTTCACCGCGTGTCCTCTTGGCTGCCAGGCTGCCCAGGGCCTTGGGGTGCCTCCAACCCAACACCCTGGGGAAGAAAGGATCTTCCTGGGCCATGAGAAGGACCCAGGACACAGAGTTATGGACATAAACCAAGAGCACAAGTTAGCTCCCCACAGAAAGCCTCACTGAGCAGGTCCCCAGTGAATCTGACGCTCCTGGCTGAAGGATGGTACCGAGCTTCCCTCCTGGAGCCCTGCTCAGGCCTCATCTTCCCACCCCTAAAATGGACCTAACCTCACCTCCCCACAGATGTTCCTGAGGTCTAAGAAGCCTCCTGAGATCCCGGGCATGTCCACTGTGAATTAAGTGGTCCCTGTGCAAGAGCCACGGAGTAAAAGACTTGTTGTTGCCCAAATGGAGTAAATTGCTCCTAAAAACAGGTCCCCTTTAGGCCAGTGGGATATAGGGGCACATGCTGCATCCCCAGGGGGAGAACAGGACCCTACAGGTTTTAATTAGCACTCTTCTAGCAGCAAAGTTCCTGTCTATTGTCACTTAATTACTGTGTATCTACCCCAACAGACATTAAGCTTTCCCTATGACCTCTCACTCTCTACACCCTTGTCATTCTCTCTCTCGGAGCCCTGTGTGACACTGGGGAAACACGGAGCAACTTCTTAATTAATTGGACTAATTAGCCTCCTAGATGGCTGGACAGCTGGACCCTATCTCCGCCCTGATCTCCTCGTGGAGGGAACAATCAAATCGCGGTTTGTTTCTCCGGACTTGACAAAGTCCCGGCGCTGCCGTGCTCGGGTTCCTATTAACCCGACTCCCCCGGGAGCGCCGGGACGATGAAGACGTTTTCCCTTTCCCTAATGAAGTCCACAGCAAGACCAGCCTGCCGCCAGAGCAGCACCTGGAAGCCTCAGAAAAGGCCAAGGTTTCCTCTCAACCCCGTCCCTCTTTGCAGGGTTTGTAGCTTTGCTCTGGCTTGGAGCCCTCCTCGCTGGGTCCCAGCCCTACCCGTAACTTTTCACACCTTCCAAAACTACCTTTAGACCTTTTTAAACCGCTGAATCAAATCTGATTTTGCAAAAAAACCACATTTGATGCTCCTGAAGGAGTATTTTTCCCTTCCATGTCCACACACACGTCCCCACCTGGGGCCTGTCACTGGGGCTCCCTCCCAGCCCAGCACTCGCTCCTTTCCTGCTCAATAAACTGCAGCACTTTCCATTCAGCCAGAGGTTTGGACCATGCCACAGTCACAAGGGTTAGCCTCCACAGCTGAGTCTTTGGTAATTCTCAGACTTCTACTGTTTCACTGCTTTTTTGCCTTTAGATACCTCAGAAGTCCCTTTGATTCACGATGGGAATATGGGGAATAATTGTTTCAGACATTCTGCCATACATCCTGCCACAGATCCACACACTACAAACTAGGGAGAAAAGAGAAGAATATTCTCTGTCCCTGGAGCATTTTTGCAATTCCGGGTGCTGGGATTTTATTCCTGATCTGCTGGGTGTGAACTCCACCCAGAAGCAAAGACAGAGATTATTTTTTTTTCACCCTGTCTCTATTATTTCCTTCGGAGCCACAAGCTGCTCTCCCCAAACGTTACAGCTTTAAAAAAAAAAAAAAAAAAAAACGGAGAACAGCAAGTATCCATCTGGAGATTTACAAAAAAAATACACTCGGTGCATTTTGGAAGCAAATTCCAAACAGCTGAAGGCTGCAGCAGGAGGGAAATGGGAGGCAGCCACGGTGGCTTGGCAGACGAGAGGCAAAGGACCCGTTAGCTGCAGGAGCAGCAGCAGCCACATAAAAGACAGCAATCGAGTGCTGAAACACGCACGGAGCAGGCGGCACTCGCAGGGACGGAAAAAGAGACGGGATTCGTTCAGAGCAGCACCCAGCTCCTCGGCAGGACTCGGTGGTTTGGTGGAAAGCAAAACAAGGAGGCGAGGAAAGCCCTTCTCCCCAGCACAGAGACAGGCACGAGGTGTCCCCTCCCCTTCCACAGCCCATCACAAAATTGCCAGAGGGGGAAGCTGAAATAAATGACGGAGAGCGTCTGGGCAGGCTCTTCCCTCTCGGGCTCGGGAGGGAGCTCAGGGAACTTTCCCGAGTCCAGAAGTTGAACAGTGAGAGAAACAGGAGCTGCAGCTTCCCGAGCTGCCCAGGAGCCTGCCAAACCTCGGTTCCATCATCCCTGAGCAAAGCTGGGAAACCAAACCCCCCTGGCTTGCTTTAGAGAACGGCCGCTGCCCCAGAACCATCACCCGGGCTGCCAGGTTATGCACGAGATTAAAGTAAGTGGGAAAATGGAGAAAATAATATAAAAGGAAAAGACTATTTTTCAAGAATTTATCCTTTCAGGGCATGCTACAGCAGATAGAGGTGACCAGATTTCAGGTGCTTGGATCCTTAGACAAGAAAATTATCAATTATCTGACTCTACAAGTGCTGCAGGACCAGCTCAGCTTTGGTGGGAACGATCACATTCCTCAGCCAGGGCTTTGTTCAGATCAGAACCAGCAAGCCCCTGAATTCCTGCAAAAAAGAATTGAAAGAGTGCAAGGCACCACCGGGGGCTGTATTGCCCAAAATCCAGACCTCTGGACCAGCAGATCCCTGGATTTAACTGCCAGCAAGATCCACTGAGCTGATCCTGCCTGGCCTCACACCCAGGAATTTCCCAGACTCAGTTCCAGTGGCACATCCACAACTTTGTTCTTTTCTCCCAATAAATGGCATTTGGTTCTATAAAGACATTCAGCCTGTATTTATAAGACTTGTGAGTGATGGAGCATCTACCATATCCCCTGGCAATTTTCTCCAATGGTTAATTACTGTGACTGTCAAAACACACACTTCAATTCTCATTTGAATTTCTCTGCCATCAGTTCCCGACCACAGAACCTTGCTGTATATTTTATTTTTTCTCTTGTTCAGCTTTAGAGTCTTTTACTGTCTCTTATTCTTCCCCGAGTTGGTATTTGTAGATTATGACCACATTGTCTTTTAACCTTTTCCCACGTAAAGATTGGTTTGAACTCCTTGGCACCTGATACAAGATTATCCTAATGCACTTCTGCACTGCCGAGGGGCCGCAGGGAGGGACAGGGATTGCAGGCATGAGGGGCTGGGTGGACATAAAAAAGGCCATCAAGCCCTGAAAAGTGCCCTGTACAACTCCCTCACCATATCCACGCTGCCTGTTTGCACACTGCCTAAACCACGGGCATTTAAACACACAGAGGATGAGAGTTCAGAAGGCAAAGACATCACAACTCCCCCAGCACTTTGGCTGTAGGTCAAACCAACGGGCTCAGTGAAGCCCTCTTTGCACTGCCCACATCTGAGCCCACAAGCCACCCCAAGGATGGCACAGCCTCTTTCCCAGCTACTCCCAGTGCCCCCAGCTCCCATCCTCACTCTGGAGGAAGAGGAGAGCCTGAATATGCCCCCCCAGCAGAGCCTGGTCCCTCCTGCTGGTCCTGGGGAGCAGCCTCCAATTCACTGGCAAAGCACCAACTATTACCTTTTTAACTCGTGCATTTTCAATACATACAAAGAACATGTACAACAAGGTTTTGCTGTGGTCAATAATCCCTGAAATGATGTTTTCAACAAACCTCATTTCAAGTCTAGATCTGGAGTAGAGAAGTGATTGGATGAAAGGCCATTATATGACTGCTGTAATTTATTCTGCAGAGAGCTAAAACCACCAATTATCTGACATGAATGACACCACTTCTTTTTCTTACCAACACAAAGGTGCACAGTATCTATTTTCCGAGATCTAATTTAAATTTTAAAAAACCTCCTATGTTTAAATAAAAGGTGGCAGATACAAACCAGCTCGAGTCAGAAACACCAAGCAGGAGTGAGAAATCTCAGCTGAGGCAGGAGCTGCATCCCCTGGGTTCCACTTGGGATCCTCAGGAAGCAGCAGTTGAGGCTGCAGTAACTCTGTTTACAGGCTGCAGGGCTGGGAGAAGTGTGTGGTTTATTACTTTGCAATGGGGCTCTAAAGAGGGGGATTCTGTTTTCCCACATCTAAAACGATCCATGTTTTGGGATGCAGAATTTGGCTGGCAGACACACACCCCACATTGGCCTGATTGAGTTTCTTCTCTGGTGTCTTGGAAGGTGCAGCAGTCAGGAGACCTCAGTAGGTTCTAAAGTCAACCAAAAAGCCCAGCAAACTCTCTGCATGAAATCAGAAATGCTTATTTGAGGGGCAGCACCCTCTGCTGTGCTCCCCATCCACAACACCTTTCTCTGGCTGAGGAAACCGGCGACCCACTTGCTGGACCAAATTAATTAAATCCCATTCGCTCATTAACACCAAGGAGCGAGCGAGTGCTTATTTTAGCAGCACAATTATTTCCCGTCCTCTCCTCCAGAAGGACCCCAGCACCCAGTAACCACTTGTGTGGTGCTGCTGAGGCTGCCCAGGGTGCTGAGGCTCCAGGAGAAGTTCTGCTGCACCAGCTGGAGCCCAAGCAGTGGCCAAGGGTCCCTGGGAGGGAGCTCAGTGATGCCTCAGTTAATTTACTGCAGGGAAAGGCTACTGCTGCTGTAAGCAGGGCAACACCTTTAAACTGACAAATGTGAGTGACACAAGTGACAACATCTTGCCAGTTTGCTGCAAGGGGATGGAGAGGAGCAGCCTGGATCATAAAACACTGGCTTTAATCTTCCACCACAAAAAAAAAACCAACAAAAAACCACAAGCAAGAGCAGGAAGATAAATATAATTACAGTATTTTGAAAAGCTCACACTTATGTACATCTATCTCGAATATTCACCTGGGGAATTGCAATGGCTCTGTGCTGGGGAAGGTGGGAACCCTCAGCTCTGAGAAGGCAAATCCAACTCCTCACTTCAACCAGAGCATTGTCAGATGGTTTGAAGGGGAGAAATTGGGAGGAGATTGAGGTTCTCCCCTCTCATGTTTGATTCAGTGTTGGTTTCTGGAGCTTGGTATAGGACAGGGAATAAAGTGTGGAGGGCCCCTCTGTACCAAATTCAATATCTGAGCATCCTGGCAGGATGGGCCAAGGCAGCACCTGCACAGGAGCCTGGACATCCCCTCCCTGCCTCTCAGCACATTCCGAGGATCCTGCTGACTTGCCCACCAGCAAATAACAGAAATTAATGTCTGATCTGGCATTTGGAAACCTCTGAATGAAATGACAGGATCATAAATCCACGATGCTCCTTTGAAATGTCATTAGCATTGCCAATGCTTTGGGTCAAGCCTGAGCCCGAAACCACAAACAATCCCAAGGAAAACAGAAGTGCTCCGAGGTGAGAAAACCGCCCTTTCTGGGATAGGGATCTACAGTTTTCTAAACCAGTCTGAACTTACTGCAGCAGCTCCTATTTATCTTCAACAACGACTTCATAAACTCCAATTCCGTGGCTAAAATGAAGGCAAACACTTTTTATGGAGTGCCTCAGCTCATTTGGTTCCATCCATCACGGCTCCGCTGCGGTAACGGGGAGCGGAGCCGTTCCCCCCGCGCGGGTTTACGCCGCACGGCCCTGTAGGGACGGGGAGTGAGATGACTCCGAGCTGTCACTTCCTCCTCCCGATGTTTTACAGCCACTGCTGCTGCTGGAGGTGGTTTCTGCTTTTCCTATCACGGTGACATCTGAGTGCTGCTTTCAGTGAGGCCAAATGGCCAAGTTCTAGCGGGCTTTGGACACTGGGAATTAATCAAAGTTCAACGTTTATGTCCCGCGCTCATTCGTCAGCGGGAACAGCCAACACCACTCCAAGGGAGGACACCTGGCTTTTCCTTCTGGTTTGCTTTCCCAGCTCTGCAGAACGGGGGAAGTTTGGTCACACAGAGCCAGTTTGGATCAGCACAGCTGGTCCTGTTTAGCATAAACCCCTCAAATTCCCTGTCTGATCTTGGGCATGTCACCAACCTGCCTGAGAGCCAGCTGATCAGCTGGAAGGAGGGATGTGTGAGCAGAGCTGTGTCTGATGAGTTAAATGCTGGTTATTTTAACCCTTTCCTAGGGTTAGCCACAGGGCTGGGACCTGAGCCATCTGCCTTGGGATTTTTGGCATCCTTCTTTGCCAGGACAAACCTTGAACACTTCCGTTTTACCTTTACCCTACGTGCTTTCAAAAAAACCCACAGCGGGGTGATGATGCAAGAGTAGGCACAGTGAGAAGGTAACTTTTTCTGGAAGCTTTCCAACAGACAGATCTGATGGGCTTTGGATTCCTCCTGCCAGGGAAGTGCAGGAGGAGAGGGGGCAGCGGGCGGGCTGGGAGGTGCCTGCAGCTCTGCTTCTCCTCTCCCCGCTGCGGGCAGGAGACAAAAGCGAGGGATGCTCCCGCGACTCGCGGCTCCCTGGCGCACACGCTCCCCGCGCTGCTGATCTGCAACATATTGTCCGTGACTCACTGGCGTTCCAGGAGCGGAGCGAACACGCTGGGAGGAGGCAGGGACGCCTCGGCTGCCCCCGAGCTGCCAAGGCAGAGCCCCGTGCCAGGCGCCGCGTTCTCCACCCACGGAAAAATAGGGCAACAGCCCTGGAACCCTCGAGAGATTTAACTCATTAAACGTGCCGCGTGTGATGGAGATGTTATCCAGCCCCCGGGAAAGAGGGCTAGGAAAGGGCTGGGGCTCGCTGCTAAAGCGGCTGCTATTAAGATGTTTTAAGGAGGGCGAGTGGGCGAGTGTGCGTGGACAAGTGCAGGGGAGAGGGAGAGAGCGCGCAGGAGCAGGAGAAAGAAATATTACATGAAATAAAGAACCAATTAAAGGGGGGACACGGACTCTTCAGAATGATTGGCTCTGTCTAAGCAGGGAACTGGAGCATTTAACCTTTTGTTTGTGTTTCACCCAAACGCTGCCTCGCTCTCTGCTGGGGTCACAACCAGGTCACAGCCACAACCCCTCCCGGCCGCTGTAAATCACCGGGGCTGTGCCCGGCTGGCCTCCACCAGCCCCTTCCACCCCTGGAAATGGTGCTGGGATGGCAACCAGGCACAGCTGGCATTGTGGTGGCAGTGGCTGCCGCTTGCCCCCGAAGAGCTGGGAGAAATCCCGAGCAGAGCAGGGTGCATTTTGCAGTGGCGTGGGCACTGCCCCATCAGTGGACCCACAGCTGAGGTTATGGCAGCTTTACAACAGGACTGATCCACCCCAGGATCACTCTGGGAGCAAAGCTGGCACTTTGGAATTTTGATTTTAAATGCAGGTTTAAATGTACTACGAAAGTAATATTTTTACAGCTGTGCTGGGGTGCAGGAATAATCCCACATATGTGCCCTAAATCCTGTGTATTGAGTGCCCCATCCAAACTGGAGGTGCTCATTCCACAGGCTGCCTTCAAGGGGCTGTCCTGAAGGGATACAGCCAGAAGAAAGACTGGATTTTATATAATGAATAAATAAAAAGCTTTTCCTGCGAGCAAGAATATTTCAAACAAAGTAAAGTTAATTTACTCAATCTCCCTGCTTCTCAAAGAAAAAGAGAATTCAAAATAGCCAAACAGTCTTGTGAAACAGATCAGGCAGGGGCAATTTTGTCACTTACATTTTGAAAATTGGGACTGATTTATAATGAACCTAATTCCTCCCTTCTGCCCAGGCTGCCAATAAAAATATGTAACTTTTGGAAGCCTGCTAGGAGGGAAGGAGTTACTGCCTCCTTGGCAGTCGGCTAAACAAGTGCTGAGAGGCAGGAAGGGAGAGGTTCCTGCTCCATCCATCCACACAGAGCTCGGCTGATTTACCTGGGAATCAAAGGAATTGTCTCACTCCCTCTGTCCAGGCTGAAGCCCTCGATTTATTCCCCACACTGGAACCCGAGCGCCGGCACAGCAAGGCTCCCACACCCCAAAACACTGCCAGCTGTCCTCTGCTGCCACAGCACCAGCCTGACATCCCGAGCTGCACTCTGAAACACTCGGTCATTTACCCCCAGGGTAGGAACGATGTGTGCCACCCTGTCCCCTGTCTCTGGGTCACGCTGTGTCACACACACGCTGCATTTGGGACACCCCACATCCCAAAGTCATGTGCAAACTCTTTTCACGCCCAGCTGGAGCACAGGCACACAGACGCCGTGGCCATCTCTGCTGCTGTTCTTCCTCGCTGCGTGTCCTTCACCGTATCACAAGCACTGGTTCTCTCCCAGCTCATCATTTGTGTATTAACTCTCGATTAGCTCGGAGCTGGCCCAATTTCTGGGCCCCCCTGCTGCAAGGCGTTAATGGAGGATTTGCAGCAGCAAAGCGAAACGGCCTCTTTGCCCAAGAGGCTTTCACTTAAACATAAAGGCAGAGCAGGAGAAACCCAGCAGGCACTGCTGCCCCCATCCCTCTGCCACCTGCAAAGTGGAGGAGGGATCCAGGGAAGGGCAGCCTGGGGTTCCTGTCACACTGCTGTTCTCTGCCCCCACACCTTCCCACTGCCTGCCCCTCACTGCTTTCACTTCCACAGCCACCAGCAAAACGAAGCAAACACAGCACAGCCTCCAGAACACATCCCTGGGTTTCACAGGCCCTGGGATCACAGGATCCCAGAACGGCTGGGGTTGGAAGGGACCTGAAAGCTCATCCAGTGCCACCCCTGCCATGGCAGGGACACCTTCCACTAGCCCAGGCTGCCCCAAGCCCTGTCCACCCTGGCCTTGGACACTGCCAGGGCTGGGGCAGCCACAGCTGCTCTGGGCATGGTGCCCATGAAGGTCCCACTGTGGCCCAGGAGCACTGGGCAGAGCAGGACCCTCTGCCACCCCCAGGACTACTTCATTTCTATTTGCTGACATCCTTCTGCTAAACCTCCTCCCTGCAGCCAGAGAGAGACCAGGCACCTCTTGGAGACCAGGGAAATAATGTAATTTCAGTATCAGCCGAAGCCAAATAAAGCAGAAAGCAGAGCCAAGCACAGGGCTGTGCTCTCAGACAGAGGGAGGGGGCTCTGCTGCTTCCAAACATCCAGAAAAACCAACCCAGAGGTCCTGGTTCAACACCACACATTAAACATAGTTTGAGTTCTGTTCATGCAGATTCCTCAGTTAGGAAAAAGAGACAAGCCACCCTAAACATTCCTAATGTGCATTGCTAACTGCACACTGCACCTCCAATCATTTGTATGACAGAGAAGGAACCTAATCCTGAATCTGAAAAACTATGTGATGGAGGATTTACAGTATTAGAAGGCAAACAGTGGCAGGTGTAATTAGGAGAAAAATTTGTCATGCTCTTGACTCTAGGAGAGAATGAAAGGTCTGGAATAGCAATCTCCCAAGTGTTTACCCAATGTGAGCGCACACAAGATGGAAAGCACATTTCCGACCACGGACAGATTAATATTTGATGCCAGAAAGAGAAATGCACGCTGTTCATGTTTATTTAGGATATTGTGAAATACAGTGAAATTTGCAATTTTATTGGATTCAGGGGTTCTGTGTTTTTGAAAAGTCCTAAGCTACTGTATGTTGGATAAGAAGCACATATGTTAGGAGTTTAGACATGCCAGCTGCAGGGAATGAAAGGGCTTCCCCTCCCCCTGATTTTAAAGAAGGGGGAAAAAAAAGAGATATAAAAAGATTAGCCGCAGGATAAACTGGGAAAACTCCACTGAGCTTTCTGTGTCTCTTAATACTAATTTTAGTGGCTGGAACTGACACAAAGGAAAATTATATCTGGGTTACTTTGTCAGCCACTGCAACTCTGAGACTCTGTGGTGTTAAAGCAACACTCTCATCTAAGGGGCTGTGGTGGGACCCATCCTGGGGGTGCTTTGCTCTGCCCAGTGAGGGTGGATTTCAGGGACAGGGGGCCAAGATCCCCTCCCTGTCCCAGGAGGCTTTCCTGCACTTCAGGCACTCCCAGAGCTTTGCTCCTAGGACACAGACACTCGGTGCTGCCCCCAAAAGCAGGTGCTCCTCTGGCAAGGTCTGCCACCCCTTCCCGAGCAACACCTCGGTGCTGAGGCTTTGCCACACAGATTCCCAGAGAGATGACAGCAAATAAATCAGCAGTGCAGGGTGTGAACGGGAATTGTCCGGGGTGGAATTATCTTTGTCATCACATGTGTGCCCTGCTCTTCCACAGCCTGGGTACCAAAAACTGCCCCTGCCCACAAACCCCAGCAACTCCCCTGCTCTCTTTGGATGCTTCAGAGCCCTTCCAGGGATGACTTCTTTTCCCCAGAAGTTAAAAGTTTAATCACACACAAAGGAAAACAACAAAGAAACGATATGGATGTGTATAAACCACGTACAAACCCTTGTGCACATCCTGATCCTTCTGGCTCTCATTCTGAGTGGGTTTTCACCCCCTTCCCCCGCTCCCAGCTCAGGGCCCTGGCAAAGCAAACCCTGTGACCTGCTTTTCGGAGAGTTTGACTGTGCTAGTCCTGGGATACAACCTCAGTTCAGCACGAGAGTGGCACAGGTTGAACTGGAAAAGCAGCTCTGAGTTTTCCAGCTTGTCCCTGTGCCTGGAGGCAGCTCCTGCAGCCACACAGCACATCCCTGTGTCACTGGAGAGTGCTGGCCCTGTGTCTGCACGGGCTTTGTCCCCAGAGACACAGCCTAAGCTTTCCCAGAGGGCTCCTCGAAATCCCAGCTAGGGGTGACAAAAGGAAATCTGGATATTCTGGGTGAGGAAGAAGGAGGCTGTTACTTGGCTTCTCTCATTCCTCTGCCTGGCTGTGAGCCCAATAAAAGGGATATATTATGCTCCTACACATCATTGGGCAGGAGAGGAAGTGTGTGACAGCTTCCATATTCCCCACACGGGGACGGAGGACGGGAAGATTCTCCTCTGCCACTCGGGGTACCCGGGCGCCTCGCCGTGATCCGTCGCTCACGGGGAGATGGGCTGCACAGCAGACACGGGGATTGTGCTGGAGGAAGCACTGCAACAGCAGGAAGGGGATGGGGAGAGACAGGAGTGAAGGGGGAAACACACTGAGGGAAGCAAAACCTGCAGAGGAAAGAGATCTGTGCAGAGCCAGCAAGGAAAGAATAACCGGTGGAAGTAACAAATAAAGGGGGTTAATGGAAGAGGCTGAGAAGAGGTAGGAAATGTTATCAGAGGAGTGCAGAGTGAGGAGGGGAGGGCAGAGCCAGGGCTGAGGTGGGAGGGGAACACGTGGGAAGGTTCCCCAGCACCTTCAGCCTTTCCTGCTCCCTGCCACTCACAGTGGGAAGCGCCCACGAGGCACAGGGGCTGTGCCACCCCAGCCACAGCAAATGTCCCCAAGTGGGGACGCCGGGGCCAGGCCCCTCCCCGGCTCTCGGGACAACTGAGGCAGGAGCAAACCCAATTAATTAAGGCAGTGCTGCTGTGATGGGCAGCACGCAGGGGAGAGCAAGAGGCACAACATGGAGCATGCCAGGGCGTGCCAGGATTTCTGCCGGGAGCCCTGGGGTGTGGCTGAAACACTCTCTGAACTTTAGGAGCTAAAAATACCCCGAGTGCCAGAAAGGATTCCACTGTCTGTGAGCGTGTCTCACGTGCACAAGCCCCAGTCCATTTCTATCAACCCCCAAAATCACATCTTACAGAGCCCTGCGTGTGTGCACACACTGGAGCCTCCTCAGAGGTTTGCACGAGACAGACTTTGCCATGAACCCTCTGCAGCTAAAATTAGTATGAAAATGGTGGTGTTTCATAAAAGAAAGATATGTGGATGCCCGTAAGTGCCATTTTATTTCTCAGTGAGAGGATAAAGTGTTTTTTCCTACATAATTTTTGATGTAGAGGCTAAATTAGGCCCGAGAAGAGGGACAATACAACTTTAAACATCATTAGTATTCAGCCTACGTAAGCCAACCAACAGCAGTTATGTATTTTTGCAAGTATGCATATAATTTATTGTGGAGAACACAATTTACATGGGTAGTCGATGCCTGTTTTATAGCCTCACAAATAGATGTATGAACTCAAGCATATAATGGCTCAACCAGCAGGCGCAAATACGTTCTAAATCTTCTAAATGTGCTTCACAAAAATGTAACTGAGGAATATAAAACAGATCAATTCTTGCATGTTATATATTGGTTTTTGATTTACAAATCTAATCTGGGAAATTTCTTTAGAAATGAGTGGATTTTTTTTTACTGAACTTCTTCTTTTACAGGATTGTGCCAGTCCAATCCTCGAGGATTCCCTCCTGTATATGGCTGGGTTTAGAGGTTTTTTATTATTATTTTAATCTATGGAGAGAATACAGTATATATTTGTGGCATTTGATTTCATAGCTTCCTGTGTGTCCTAGTGCTAATTTCCTAAGAAAACCCTTTTCTGTTATTTACAGTCTCATAACACACAGTGTGCTTTATCTATGCTGGCCCTAATTAGTTTCCCAAAAATAAAAGGGAAGGGGAAAAAAAGGAAAGAAAAAAAAAGAATAAAAGCCCAAACACATTACTGTGTGGATCCTTGCACATCCTAGAAAGTTGGCAGTTTCATTTCTAATTCAGGTGCAGGGGGAAGATAAAATCTGGGTGTCTGGAATAAAACACATTTCTAATGGGATGGAACGACAATCCCTTATTACCTCCCACCATTTTTCTCATAGTTTTGCTCCAAGTACAGCAAATCCCTGTGCTATATTTTTTCATAATGTATAGCTTGCTATTACCTCTCAAGAACAATTTTTATAGAGAGGGTGCCCTGTTCAATAGATCTGTAGTGTCTCCAAGGGGGAATTCACACAGGGTTTTATTTATGGTTACACTCAACTGTACCATGTTGCCAAGCTTCCCCCTTTGGATTTGTCAAAAAAAATATTCCTTTCTCCACCAAAGCCTCTGCATCACATGGGTATTAAGATATAAAGGAAATAATTATTTTGCCCTTTTTAAGACCCTTATAGCACTCGTCTGATATAACATCAAAAGAATAATAATAATTAGAAGAACAAAGTTGGATGTTTGAATATCAGAGAATGAATATTCCAAAACACAGGTTTTGCTTTGAAGCCTGGATTATCTGGAATCTCCAGAAAGATGATTGTTGCTGACTGATTGTATGTTTTCTGACTCCCATATGAAGCATTTATCTGTCTCCAAAGGGTTTTGGCATCATCTTGGCTTATACCAGAGCACAAACAAATTAATTCCATCACCCCCCTCAAATATTCTTTGAGTTAGATTTCAATTTTAGCCCCTTCCACAAGCACACGATATTTCTGGTCCAATTCACTATAAATTTTTTAAAAATCACAGGAATTTAAAATCAAAATAAAAAAACCCCACTGATCATGACACAAAATAATACATCCCACCTTGTGCTGACCTTTCCTGTGGCATTAATTCCCTCAAGGGTGCTGTGTGTGTCTGTGTCATTTTGGGTCCCTGTCTCACGTGGGCACTGGCAGAGCTCCACAATTAAACCCATTTATTACAAACCCCCAGCCCCCAAAGCCCAGCTGGCCCCAAAGCCCAGCACTGGGGAGCAAAGAGCTGGTTCTGCTCGAGGTGGGACCAAGGGCATCCCCAGCCTGCTGCCCACACCCACCTGGAGGGACAGAGCTATGGGGGGGCTCAGAGCTGCAAAATAATTTACCAGTTGTACTTGGAGGGAGAAGGGAAAAAAAGGCAATGTCACTTAAGGTCTTAGAAATGTTTTTGTTTGGGTTTTCCAGAAATAAGAGCAAAGGCAGAGCCCTTCTCTCTGAATGACAGTGACAAAAAGAAGCAAAGATTAAAACCCAGCAAATTTTGCTGTCACTCTCCTGCAAGAGCAAATTAAAAATACTTCTTTTTCCACTGGGAAGACTATCTGATTTTCCACAAAAGGAATTAGTATTTCTATTTTTAACAGTACAAAGTCTACAGCTTGTCTATGGAAAGATCAGTGTCCCAGGTGGCAAAAGTTCTGAGGAAAAAATCCAGGTTAAAGCACAGTGGTTCTTTCCAGGGGGATTTTTATACACCAGGAACTGAGAGGGAGCCCAAACTCACTTCATTTAGGACACCAGAAAACCACCACAACTTTGAACAGAGACATTTAAACAGAAAAATATCAATAGGTCATGGAAACATCCAGGAGGAAAAAAACTCTTTGGAAAGTTAAAATGAGTAAGATGACAAAGGAGTACCTAGAGACAGTTCTGCTTAAAATAACAAATGTAAATGTTTCTGTGTAAAAAAAAAAAATCATTGGATCACCTGAGGATAATTCTCTAGGGTCAGCTACTGAAAAAACAGGGAGAGAGCTCTCTCCTCTGGAAAATCAGACCCATGCAATGCCTGGCAGCTCCAGGTGACAAAACACAGCAGCAGCACAACCTGTCCACCCCAGGGCATCAGGGGGTGCTGCAGGGAGACCCCAGCCCCAGCTTCCCCAGGCCTGCAGGATGTTGATTTATCTGCTTGGACACCCCAGACAATCCCTAAAGGGAAAGGGGTTTAGGTGACAGCCAAAAGCCCAGTGTCCTCAGTAAAGAGGTTCTGCCTAAACCTTGCATTACTGATGACTGTAATTTGTAACTCCCCCCCCAGGAGCCAGCCCAGCCATGTCCCTTTGGTTAAAGTGTCACTGGACACAGGGATTGTCCTGCCCAGCAGTTCTACAAATGTGGCTTTCCAGGTGGGAGTACAACTGGAGTTAAATTTCCAGACCAAGGTACATGGAACATCCCCACTTCATTTTAATTGATCCTGCCAGGCAAGATTGATTATCTGCAAAGGGCATATTAACACTGCAGAGGTAAACAAGGAGCTCTGCTGGCGGGGAGCAGCACGCCTGAGAGAGCAGGGACTGCTCTGAGAGAGGACAGAATCCTGTGGGGAAATGGGGAAAACCCGGAAAACTTCCAAATAATCCCCCTGAAGGGAAGGTGGGAAGGCTGGCTTGGGAAGGAGGGCAGTGCTGCTGTGGTGGCTCAGCCTGACAGTGCCCAGAGCTCAGGGCTTGGGAAGGATCTCCATCCTTCCACCAGGACCCCCAGGCTCCCAGAGCACCCCCCGAGCCAGAGGGGCCCTCTGCACACACCTGGCTCAGGGGCTCTGTCCAAAGTAAGGTCTGAAAGAAGAAGGCTGCCCTCAGCTCTGATGGGCTCGGGAAGAAGCTGAATGGCCTCAAGCTGCCCAAGGGAAGTGCCAGGCTGGACTTGCCCTGGGAGAGCCCAGCACACCTGCCAGGCTGTGGGTCTCAGAGTATCTGACACTCACAGCTCAGCCCATCACCTATTTCCTCCTCCCCAAATCCAGCTTTGCTAAAATGCTACAACACAGATTACTTCTACCTAGGGTTGCAAGGAAAAAACTCTTTCTCCTTTTAAGGTGGACTAAAATAATAATAATGTGAGAAGACCCACATGCAGGGCTGAAGTCACATCCTGTTCGTTCATTACAGTAACAAATGTGTTCGACAGTAATTATCCAAAGGGGAGAATTCCAAATCTTCTCATCTTGCTCTCTCCTAATTAATTAATAGTTTAAATGTCATCATGATGGGAAGTGCTCATCAGAAGCAGAATCTGCTGCCATGATTTACAACTCTGCCTCCAAAGGCTCTGAAGCAGTGGCACCCCAGGGTTAAATTTAATTCAAAAACCTAAGGCTCTTATTGCTCTCCTCTCCAGTTTAGCACTGAAACTCCCCATCAAACCAACGGTGTGAAGGGAAGATGTGGGGGAGCACTTCCTTCCCCTGCATTTTATTTATTTTTTTTTCCCTTTCCATCATTAAGTTGGAAACGGAAAGATTAAATTAAAATTAGTCGTTTGTCAACTTGTTAGAGATTTGTTGCAGGAGGCAATTGAGGGCCAAGCCTGCTGTGGAGCCGAGCAGAGCTGATCTAAAGAGGGGCCCCGGTACTCGGTGAGAGCCGTGTCAGCTCCAATCCCGGCTGGAAAGGGAGCTCAGCACTCCAGCCGCAGAACAATGAGGGAAAGGAGCCGTCTGCTCACAGAGTGCCGTGGTCCTTGTTCCCAGCCAGCGCTGAGCATTTAGCCAATTAGCCAGCACAGCTCTCCTCTCCCAGCAATTCTGGGCTGGAATAATTAGAATTTGCACTTAGTGGAGCCTCTCCTGCTGCAAGAGGTTTGCCCAGTGCTTGCAGCCGTGAGTGAAGTGGGGAGGGAAGGGCAGCACCAGCCCAGAGTGCCCAGGAGCAGAGAGGTCCCTGAGCACAGGGGAGCCCTGCAGTGCTGACCCTTGGTGGTCCCCCAGTCCAGCTCTCCAGGCAGCTCTTCCAACCAGGAGCCATCAAAGCCGTTTTGGTGTGCACCAAACCACGCTCCTGGGAAGGGGACACAGACACAGGTCTCCAAACCACTGCACCTGGAGCAGCTTCACAACCCTTCAGCTTCCTGACTGCAGCAAACCCACACCTGCAAGGGCAGGGATTCATCCCAAAGACACAAGTCCAGAATAATTAACACATTCTCCATCCTTTGGATTTCTTTGAAAAAAAATTAATTTCACTGAACAACCAATAACGCGCTTTTTGGGTTGCAATGAAGAACTCTGCCCATGTCATCCCAAACAAACTCTTGACTGGATTATCACCAAGCATCCTGTGTCTAATGGCAGCATCATCCCATGTGGACTTATCCTCACGTGGGGAAAAAAATCCTCTGCATTCAGAGAAACCTGTGCAGTGATCTGGAATTTTGAGTATTGAGAGGCCAGCTGGGAATTTCATCTTCAGAAGATCCCCACGCCCCTGCAGGCACTCAAATAACTGCAAGGAATGCTCAGCACCATCAGAGTGTCCCTACGAGTGAGCACCCCATGTCCTGCAGAGCTCATCCCAGCTGAGCTCAGCCTAAGCTGACAGAGCTGGAGTTTTCTGCTAGAGGAGGATGGGACTCGGCCCAAGGGCAGAGAAGTGCCCGGGATGTTTAACTACAGCTCCCAGGCTCGTGTCCCTCACTGATGGATCGACTCCATCTGGGTGAACATCGCCTCCTCCAAAATAACAATATCCCATCCTTCCTCTCTCCCACCTTCCCTGCACACATGTGTCAAATCCATGAGGTTGGAAAAGAGAAATTACAGATCTTTATTTGCCAACTTTGCACATTTTCTCCCTCCCCCCATTTCCATAAAACAACTCTTTTATTCCCAAGGAGGAATGGGGGGTGGGAGCTTGTTATTTTTCTATTTCAGATAAAAGGTTGGCAAAAGAAGAACCCGATTCATGTCATTGTATTTCCTTATTGTCTGCATTAACCTTCCCCATGGTTACTTGTTCTTTGTAATGTTACACTTGTCTTGCTGCAACACATGAATACCCGAGCCAATTTTGTCATGCAAATGAATTCAGTTGGATTGTAAATTGTGTGAAGGAGCATTAGTTTATCAGGAACCCGCCTGCATGCTGCACCCAACTGATTTCTCCTATTCACACCAAGAGTGCAATGTTTTCTAGTTGATCCTGAATGACCATTCGAAAGCTGTGGGGTTTATTATCATGATTATTATTATTATTATTATTTGTAAGGACTTTTACATTTGCATTTACTTATTTATTCAGTCAGTCACAAAGCTGTATTCCTTTTCTAAGCCTGATTTATATAATCAAAACCCACAGCTATGCCATCAAAAATGAAATATTATTGCAACCCATGTCTGTATTTATTGTAAGCCTGAATGGAAGGCTTGTACCAGTGTTGGGAAGGAACAGACATTATAATCTGTGAGCCATCAGGTAGATAACGTTGCTGGCATTTCACACTGTAAAATGAAAATATTTCTATTGAGGTCGATACCTGTATTTAGAGTGACATTTCTTCTGCCAGCCCTGGGGTTATCACTGATCTGCAAAGCCCACTCAGGACAGAGACACAAACATTGCATCTGCAGAGCAACCTCCTCCCTGCCAGCTGCCAGTCACCCTGGGAAAGGCCCTGCGAGGAAATTCCTGAGCTCCCCTGGGTTCCCACCCAAATGCCTCAGTCCCATGGAATTGCACCTCTGCCTCCTCCAGCGGTGGGAACGTGTCCCACTGGCCTCCTCAAGGCCCTGATCCCAACAGCTTCACCCTCAGCACCTGCAGTGCCCCACCCTGCCACTGTCCCCAGACCAGTGCAAACCTTCCACCCCCCCTTTGCTTCACCCCCAGGTGTGCCAGGGAGAGCTGACACAGCTTTGCTTTAGAGCTGGAGACCAAAGCCACGATCCCATTTCAGTGCCAGTGACAAAGCTGAAGCCAGGAACATGGACTGGATGTCAACAACCAACTCCTGGGCCTGCCTTGATTTGTAGTGAAGCTCAAAATTATCAATAAGTTGGTGGCAACAGCAGAACAACCTCCAAATCAAGTGCAACAGCCTTACTGCTGCCCTTATCTCCCTGCAGACTGGGCACTGTGTCACAGGCAGCCTCAGAAATGAAACCAGAATTCACATTTCCTCACAATCTTCTCCCAGAATTATGGATGGAGCCAATACTCTGCCAGGCATCTGCTGGATCATGCCCAGTTAAACAACAAATACCAGGAGTGTCTGTCCCTCTCCTTCCAGGCACAGCAGGAGGGGTGGCAGGGACATCCCTCCCTCCCTGCAGAGGGAGAGGCTTTGTCAGCACGGTACAGACCAGCTCTACCCCCTCACACAATGGGGAAACGCTGGGAGAACTGGGAATGTTCAGCCTGGAGAAGAGAAGGCTTTGGGTGACCCAAGTGTGGCCTTCCAGCACCTGAAGGGAGCCCACAAGAAAGATGGAGAGAGACCTTTTACAAGAACATGGATGACAGGATGAGGGGGA
This sequence comes from Promerops cafer, assembly GCA_013398275.1. Lineage (NCBI taxonomy): Eukaryota > Metazoa > Chordata > Aves > Passeriformes > Nectariniidae > Promerops > Promerops cafer. Next base: position 650,193 of record VZSE01002019.1, on the reverse strand, counting down.
ATGGCTTCACACTGCCAGAGGGCAGGGTTAGATGGATATTAGAGAAAAAATTCCTCCCTGTGAGGGAGGTGAGGCCCTGGCACAGGGTGCCCAGAGCAGCTGTGGCTGCCCCTGCATCCCTGGAAGTGTCCAAGACCAGGTTGGACAGGGCTTGGAGCCACCTGGGATAGTGGAAGGTGTCCCTGCCCATGGCACGGGATGAAACAAGATGAGCTTTAAGGCCTCTTCAACCCAAACCATTCTGGGATTCCATGACAATGGAAGGTTTGCCTGAATGTCACAAGGTCACAAGTGTGTTGAGTGGGCTGTGACCCACAGGTGACAGCCCTGCATGGCCCATGGCATGGAGGCAGAGAGCAGCAGCAAGGGCAGCTGCATCCTTTGGGCCCTGAACTGAATGGGCCGGGGAGACCAGCCCGGGTGGGATCCTGGGGGGCTTGCCCATCTAATCAGCCTTGAAACACAATGGGAGAGCAGCGGGTGCAGCCTCACCCTCCATGTGCCATATGGAGAGCACATTGGGAGCCTCTGGGGCCACTAATCCAGCACAATCACTGAAAAGGCACTTGGGTTGGTGATTACAGCAGGCTCTGGGCCCAGGCAAGGCAAGTGCTGCCAGCAAACCTTCCCAGCTCCACCCAGCCTCTTCTGGGCCTCTGTTTCTCCAAGTGCAAAAGTTCCTCCTCCTCAGAGGGGCACTGGAAACTCATTCCAATTTAGAAAGTACCTGTGAAAGCTCCAGATAACCAGTGCTGCAGGTGTACAGAGTGTTCTTTACAATCCTGCCCAATAAAAACTACTTTAGGAGTGTGCTTTATCTGCTGTGGACCTGGCTCGAATTTGAACATAATTCTTCCCCCACCACACTGAAGATAAAGAGGTCAAACCATAGGCAACTGAGGATGGAAAAGGGAAAAGAGCAGCACCCAGAAAGAGCAATGGAAAGGAGACTTTATCCCTTTGCAGAACAGCAATCTGGAAAAAATAAATGGGAAGGGCAGGGCAGCAATGCAACGGCACCAGTGAAGACACCTCCACCTGCATGGAGAGACTCCCACAGCCCTTTTAGGTGACTTCAACTGCACAGACCTCCAGGGGAAGATCTGGCCAGGGTGGGTTTTTCCAAATTAGAAGTTAAAACAACCCAGATTGACATTTTTGCCCCGGAGGTCCCCTCCCCGGCTCCATCAGCGTGTTTGGGGTGTGTAGGAACGCTGGAGGGTGGATGTGGCCCTTTCAGAGCAGCCTCCCTGCAGAGAGCTGTGCAGGGGTACAATCGATAGGGAGGCACTGCTGGTCACTCCACACTGAGCTCCCTCTGTATTTATTGTCCCTCTTTGGTGTAAATAGGTCTTAAGCCCGTGGCATGTCATTATAACTTTTTCGAAATAATGATGCTGCCTTTAGGTTTTTTTGCTATAATTTATGCCCAATGCACCAGAGCCAGTCACTCAATACTGTAGAGTCTGCAGAGGTGGAGATAGCCCTTAATGAGAAGAGGTTTTGCCTTTATCTCCTTTATACTTCAACCATTATCTTCCTCCAGTCTATAACCATGCGGTTACCACTGACAATAATGCTCAGAGGCAACAAATGCTGATGAGTTTTCTATGCAGTCTTCACAATAAGTCTATCAAAACAACCTCGAAAAATTATGAACCCTAGTGACAGACAAATAGAACCAGCTTCAGCACGAATTTACAGCCCAAATGCAACGTTCCTTTTAATTCTTCAGGCTTTTCTTATCTCTGCTGTTCCTCTTCTGGCTAGGAGATAACAGTAATTCTTCTGTATGCTATTTTTTTTTCCAACTGAGTAAGATGTTCCTCGTGTCTTTCTGCTTGCTAAAGATAAAGGGTTAAAGACCAACTTGTGTTGGTCGCTTTGTGTTGGGGGAAAAAAAAAGTAATCAGTATTCAAGAGATTGTTATCAGAGGTAAAGCGAAGAGAACAGTAATTTTGCCTGCTTCAGTTAGGATTTTTTTTTTTTTAGGTTTTTTTTTTTTTTTTCCTTTTTCTTTTTTTTTTTATTTTTTTTTTTATGAATGCACATAATGCCTGGAGTGTTGGGGCCAGATAAAAGAATTAGTGGCAGCGCAGGGGGACGGAAGCACAAAGTACACCGGAGAATTAGACTGTCTATCTTTGTCTCTCCCAGCTCATCCAGGCAGCCGGGGCTCGCAGCTCGTAAACAATTTAATCTTTTTGCTACAGTTAAAATACAAAGACAGCAAACCTCCTTCTTCCCAGCCGGGGAGGGGGTACGATACGGCGGGGCGGGGGAGAAACGAGAGGAGAGGAGGTGGCGGCTGGAGAAGGGAAAAATCAGAAAAAGGGCTGACACAAACTTTTCTGCCTCAGTTTAACCTCTCGCCTTTCACCATCAGCACGATTTCCCCGAAATTCGGGAGGATATTTTATCTCGCCAGCCAGCCCCACCTCCCAGACGTTTTCCCCAGCCTCTCTCCTCTCCACCTCCCTCATCCCCAGCTCAAAAGCTTCCCATTGTCGCTGGCTGAGAATTCCTCCGGCTCACAGGTTAAAGAGCTAAACAGATTAACGCATGTAGGGAAAGGGAGGAAAAATAAAACGAGACGTGAGGCTTCTCCCCCTTCCCTGCAGGAACACGGACTCGGGCTCTGCAACAAGAGTCCCACACGGCTGCGCCTCGCTCCCGGCCGCTGCGGAGTCGGGAGCTCCACGGCTTGGAAGTCGGGAATGCCGTGTGCTGGTGAGGTGGGAGCCACGCCGGGGGATGGGGCTGGCCAGGGGGCTCCTCCACCTGCGTGGGAGGACGGTGGCAGAGACTCTCAGACCCTTGGGAATGGTGGGAAGCAGCTTGGAAGGAGCTCTGACCTTGCCCGGGTCGCCACATTTCGGGCTTTCCTAGCAGGAGGCTGGGTGGACACATGGAATTAGGGATTGCTTAACACACTGCTGGAGGGAGGCAGAGGCAGACAGCTCTGGAGCTTTCCTAAATCAAGGTTTAAGCTGTGGAGACTGAATAAGAAGGGCAAACCAGGCCAGGGAGTTCACTGATTCCTGCTCTGCAACCACAGCAACAAGCAGAACTAAACCAAAAAAATCCAGAGAAACACAGGACCTCTTCTCCTCAGCTCCAAACTAAAGCTCCTCTTGAGTGACCCAGTCACTCTTCTCCATCACCAAGGGGATGGAATCACCTGCAGCTATTACCCCAAGAACTTGAGGGAATAATTGCCTGGGATTAATAAATGAGTGAAAGAATCACGGGCTGGACTGTGCAGTGGCTCCTCCCAGGTAACAATTCACACACAAAGCTCCGTGTTTGCCTGTTGGTCCTTCAGCAATCACACATCACTCATCAAGGGATCACTCACAAACGAGTGACTGTTACAAATGGAAGCATCTGAGGCCAGGTTGGATACGGCCCTGAGCAACCTGGGCTAGCAGGAGGTGCCCCAGACCATGGTGGCAGGGTTGGAATGAGATGAGCTTTAAGGTCCCTTCCAACCCAACCTTAAAAAACAGCCCAGGAAAGCGAAGCTGAGCTGTGGTGCTCGGATAGAAACAGTTTGCTCCCTCTGACCACCCAACAGGACATATTCTCTGCAGGCTCCAACACCCACCCCAGTCACAGAGCAGCCCTGTGGCATCTGCTGCCTCTGAGACTGCAGCAGAGACAAACTGCTGCTGGAACCACACCACTTTTTTTGTTTGACTAAAGGCAGCCTGTGTACACAAACAGAAAATCAGAATAAAATAGTAGGAACATAAGACTCTGTAAGGAAGAAATATTATTGCCAGCTTTAGAGCGAGCTGCTGAGAGCTGCTCTCTCATATCTCCATCCAGGAATTACCAAGGGCTTTAGAGACACTGTTTGAAATAGCCTTATCCACTGCTCCGAGGAGAGGGATTCTGCCTGTTTGGTTAAGTGTGAGAGCAGAGAGCAGGCAAAGTGTGTTTCAGTTAAAAACATTGTATTTCTATACTGAGGCCGTGTTATCCAACTATTAGGGGATATTAAAGGCCGCATTAGTCTGACTGCTGTCCCCTACAGAGTGCTGTAGGTTGGTTTTAAACACTTCCAGGAGGTCAAGTGAGGGACCAGGACACGGTGCCCAGGATCCCTGTTTGAGAGCCAAGATGGGCATTTAGGGCAAATAATGTGAAAGTGAAAGCAAAGCAAAGCAGAGCCCTGTCCACACACGGTTCTGTCTGTTCGTCACTTCCACCAACATCAATTCAAACACGTCTTTTCTTGCATATATTAAGCAGAAAGGGGAAACAGTTAAATGATGTTAATATTTTTTAAATTAGGGAACCAGGAGATCCCGTTTAGGAGTCAAAGGCTGCTCTCACCCAAGGTTTTGTTTTAGAAAGGAGTGCAGAAGTTAATGAACCCAGAATAACCTTTAATTTTCAGTGTCCCCTCACAGTCTATTCACTCAGCATTCATGGCAGTGGCATTGCTCCTAATGAATGACTTGGTATTCATGTAGCTCTCTCAGTATTACTTATGTGTCTGATCTCTCCTAATGGAAAAACTGATTGTCACTGGGAAGTTATGAGGAAATATTAAAAAGATCTGATCCACAGTGAAAGTTTCTTCACTGTAAATGAAACTGCCAGATAACAAATGCAAATAAATTTGGGGAGCTTATTGGTACTGAAGTTTAGTGCCTTTATAATTTATATCTTGACTCGGGAGTATCTGATCTCCAACTTAAATGGAACCAAAATCTTTATGAAAGAGGAATCACCCTACTTTCGATATCCTTCCACCAGCAATCACAGCTGTAGCCTCTTCAACCTCCTGTTTACATCACAGTTAATTTGTTTTATATCCAAGCTGAGGTAAAGATTCCTCACTAAGCCAAGAGACTTTTTTCTTATTTTTAAATTATCTCTGCTGTGCTATACATTTATAGAGAAACTGCTGTGCATCCATCGCCTCCTCTCCCCTCCTGGGGACCTCCCTGCAGCCTTCACTGCTGAGGTTTCCACAGCACCTGCAGAAAGTGCTGCAGGAGGCCAGTGCTGCCAGAGCCCTGGGAATTCTGTATGCAGACCCAGCAGATCATATTCTTCCAGTTTATCACCCCACTCAGCACCCACATCCCTGGGATCAGAGATGCTCAGAATCACAGGGTGCTTTGGGCTGGAAGGGACATTAGGGCACCACAGCAGAGACCCCCAGCCTCCCTGCACACAGCTGGCACATCCCACACCAACCTGGTGAGCACCCAGGGACCTGGCACAGGGAATAATTCTCACTATTAACAGTTGTATAAACCAGGAAGAGCAAAATGATTCCCAATTTCCATCCAGAGAAGACTTAGGCAAACCAAGCTGTATAAAGCCTCTGAAATGTTTCCATATGATTTGTGTGTTTGAGCAGGCTTTGGCATTAAGTCTGAACTGATTGGGAAGATCAGTTTGGAGGCACCACACCAGAATACCAACAGGAGCTGCCATTCAGCTCCGCTCCCCTCCTTCCTTCTCCCTTTGTAAAATTCCCCCAGAGGTAACAAATATCTGAGTGCTTTACCGCAGCCTTTCTTTGGGATAATAACACTAATGAAAAATGCATGCGAATGATTAGTTCTAGCAAAACAAATTTCCTTCCCAGAAAAGCCGGGAGTTAAATCCTGCTCGGAGCCCCACGACAGCCCAGTCCCAGCACAGCCACGCTGCCGTTTCCCCGTTTCCCACGTCTGTCCCTGCAGGACCCGGCCGGCTCCGCCTCACAAAGCCACCGCGGGGCCCCAGGGGCCGCACGTGTTGTTCACTAAAAGGGGTGAAAGCCCATTGTATTCGGCTTTCTTAGCACAGCCAAACTTCTTGGAAGAAGCAATAGTTTAATGCCTTCGGAGAGTTGTGTTTTAATTTTGCCACTGTCTTCCCAGGAAAATTATTCATCTGCTCGGTGCCCCGGTGCCCATATCCCACACCAGATCCACAGGCAGCTCCACAGCTCCTGTGCTTTTAGCTCTTCAAAACACACTGCTCCCTCCTCCAGCTCCTCCAGCTGCAGCCAGAGGCTCAGCTGGTTTTCCACTCGTTGGGAATCCCAGGATGAGCCAAGGCTCTCTGGAAGCACAGGGGTGAGAGGGCAGCACACCCGGTGCCCCTGTGGCTGTCCCTGTCCTCCCCTCCTGCTGCACTCACACCTTGGACCTCCTCATTTGCAAACAGTTTCCTCCAGTCCTCACTAACCCTTTTCCCCCAGTCCTTTCCCCCATGGACATTTGCATGAGCGGGGTTTTTGTACAAGGATCTGTGGGGAACTTTTGGAAAAAAGCTATTTTTAGTTGACAGAAATGTGGTGCTGGTGCCAGAAACCTGACCCTGCTCCTGTCCCGTGGAAGGGTCACTGTGACCCACACGTGACGCTCCACTGCTGCCCCAGCTGCCTCCCAGGAGCTGTTTAGAAATGCGTTTACACATCTGAGAAAACCGAGAGTAGCTTTGCTCACCGAATTTCCACAAACAAGCTTAAATTAATCCAATAAAATCACTCATAGTTAATTATTTGCTCAGATTTCATTGGAGTTGAAGCTCTGGCTTCCGCTTTGATACACAAGCACGAGGCAGGGGTGGCAGTTCCAGGGAGTTTGTTTGGCAAACGCCAGCATTGTTTTCCTCCATGCACCTGCAGATTGCTTGGCAGTGCCTGCTGCAATCCAGCCCTCTTGGCTGCAAAGCCTTCCAGATGTGGAAGAGTTTTCATGCCCAGTGTCCCAGCCCTGAGCCACGCACGGCTGCTGTGGCCCAGAACCAAAACCTTCTCCGTGCCGAGCTGGGGGCACCCAGCCAGCCCTTCACGGCCACACCTGGGGACAGCAGAGTGAGTCCCGTGGGTGAGGGTTTGTCTCCTCACAGTGGTGGTGGCTGCAGGTCCCTTGTCCCACAGCCAGAGCCCTCAGCACTGGGATGTTCACACACACCTGCCTGAACCCAAATCAGCATCCAAAGGTGGGGAAGGGCAGAGCCTGGCAGCTCTGTCTGGCACCCAGGGACACACGTGGGTGTGAAATGCCCCGGAGAGCCTCTGGCAGCCCCGGCTGCCCATCGCTGGTGCCGGCAATGCCGGCTCACCGCGCTTTGTTCTGGGGCTGCCAGATGGGCAGGGCCGGGGGTCAGCCCTGGCAGCGGGACACGGAGCTGCTTTACTCACTTCGGCGTGAAAAATGTCACCCTCCTCAGGCTTGGGGGATTTTCATCCCTCCTTGCCTCGCCCCCTCCCGCTTCCCCACACAGCTGTTAATGAGACAGTTTGCTGGAGCCAGACAAATGCAGACGGGCTGCCCGGGGCCAGGCGCTGGGAGCGGGCACACAGGGCAGCGTGGCACTTTTGGTGTAAGCATGTGGCGTGTTGGAGTGCCAAAAGCTTGGTTGGTGGCCTCTATTTGTTTTTCAAAGAGCTTGTCAGGTTCATTTACACACGTCAGCGCCTGCATGTGCTTGAAGAGAGAGGGGAAACACATTCTTTGTCTGCCGGGTGCCTGCGAGCCCTGCCTTGGGAATGATGGGCTGGGGAGCTGCAGGCAGCTCCCGGATCACCCCACGCTCCAGGAGCAAAGGGCAGTGGAAAAGGTCCCTGCAGGGCATAGCCAGAGCCTCAAACCACCATCCTCTGCCAGCACAATAAACACCACTTGGGCTTTTCAGCAGCGTGATGCCAAAACCTGGCTTGTCGTGTCCCTTGTCCTGCTTTTCCTAACACCAAGCTTTTGTTCCGGGTCAAGGGAAGGCAGAGCTGGTGACTGAGCCCAGCCTTGCGCCTCTGCAAATGCTCGTTTTGAATCACAGAATCATGGTTTGGGTTGGAAGGGATCCTAAAGACCATCTCGTTCCATCCCCTTCCACTTGAGCATAAGAGGGGATTCTCCTCAATTCCTACACAAAATTTAGACCCTTTGTGGCAAAGAATATAAAAACCAAAAAGTTTTGATTCTTTTCCTTGACGCTTTCTGAGTTTTGCAAGGAAACTGGTGCTGGAATTGGGATCACCTGTCAAAATTGCTACCAGGAGATACACAACCCTTAACCAGCTCTGAAACACTACTTGAGTGAAGTGGAACAGGATTGAACTAAAAGGGTTTTACCTCCCCGATATTAAGTGCATATTGAAGATTTAAGTAGCAATTAAGGTTGCTGTAGAAGATGGCAAATCAGCATGTTTATCTTCCAAAGATAAGTTTAAAAAAAAAAAAAAAAGACAGAAAGAGGGAAAAGGGAAAAAAACCCAGCAATTAGGAGAGTAGACTGGGGGAAAAATATTAAATGGATGTTTCTGCACAAAAAAACCCAGGCTGACAACATTTCTGCTTTGTAAGGGGGAAATTACTGTAACGCACTGTTTACATAGCAGAAATCAGGGGAAATTATGCTGTCACACTGACATCTGTAGGAGAAGGACAATTTTAAAATTACACTGTTCAACACCTTTAATGATTTGTAACACAAGAGGTGTGGCTACTCCTATTAAATGTGTTGCCAAATCAATAAAAGGCATAATTGGAGTTGTTAGAGCAAATTATAGCACCACCGTTATGTTGCAATACAATGTTCCCTTGTAAACTGCTATTACGGGTAAAGCTGTATTTCTCTCTTATTTGGCTGTTTTGTAATGAGTTGGCATTTTGCTCCATAATAGTTCCACTTTCTTTTATGGAGCTTTCACTTTTACTTTCCTCTTTTGTGCAGCCTATAATTTCCCTTCCCTTCCTCTCTGCCTGTTGACAACTGGTCTATACGCGTTTGAAAACAGCCCTGAGGTTATAAACTATATTATTTAACATTATTTGTAATCTTTTTCAATTGGAAGTCAAGGGGGGAGGCACAACATTGGCACATTTAGAACCTGAGGTGTCTTTAGGCTGGGCCTTCACCTCTCCCGGAGGGAAGGGAGCTGCAGCAGGGCAGGAGAGATGGGAAGACCTTGCATAAACTCTTCCAGGGTCTTGCTGCTGGCATTTCAAATGAGGGATTTGGGCTTATCTGTCTGGAGCACAAGGAGTGGCTGTGGAAGAGCTGCTGGGGCTGCCTGGGAGCTGTAAATCACCAAATGTGCCCCCGTGCTGAAGTTGCTGAGGTCTCGGTCACTGCCTGCCAGGGGACACTGCTCTGCCCTGGTAACGAGGGGCTGTTTCTCTCTCCAGGAGGAAGGCTAATAAGCATCAGCTCCTCCACACGCTCAGCCCCCAGCCCACGGCTTTGCTGGGATGCAGAGATGAGCTGGGGCCAACCTGCAAGGTCACTGCCTTGGTTCTGAGGTGCTCACAAAGGCTGCTGGGCTCCCTGCCTTCAGTTCAGGGGAATGGGGGAGATTTACCATTGTCCAGCCTCTCCTGTTCACAGTGAAAAAAACACGGGAAAGGAAGAGGAGAGAGGAGGAGAAGAGAAAGGAGAATTGATAATGAGCCAGGCTTAACCCAGTACTGCACAAGCCTCATCCCAGTTAACATAAAATCCTGGGGATGGTTATATTCCCACAGCAGGAAGGAGCTGAGCCAGCCTCCCTTTCCTCTAGTCATTGACAAAAAGGCAATAGCCAATATTCCACCTCCTTTGCTAGAATAAAAGTCATCTGTGTCCTCTTCTGCCACTAAAACACTGCAAAACCTCAGCATAAGACACACAGACACATTCAGGCCGTGGGACACACAGAGCTTTGGGCTGGCAAACCTCCCCGAAGCCGATTTTTAACGGCCAGTTGTTAAACAAGAGCAGTTTTAAACCAAAGCCTTGCCAGGGCTAAGCTGTGACGTGTGTTTCCCTGGCAGGCTGCAGCAGGAACGGCCCCAGCCCTGTCAGGGCTGCTGCTGGCACGGGCGCTGCCAGCCCGGCTCAGCAGCTGGCCCCGGGCTGGCATTCCCACAGCAGGGCCCTGCCAGCTGCTGGGGTCCCACTGTCACGGCGGGCACAGCGTGGCACACAGGGCTGTGTGCAGCTGCTGGCCTTAAACTTATTCCTGGAGTTATTTTTAGCCACTTAAGGCCACAGAACAGGGCGCAATTAAAGGCAGGTGACCAGCAGAGGCAGAGAGCAGTGGGGTGGAGAGTGATGCTCTTGTGAGTGTTTGTGATCTGCAAACAAAACCTGGGAAAATTGCTATCAAGTAGCACAGGAATGTTTGGAAATTAAATATTCTCACTGTGCTGGCAATCAAGAGAAACAAAGGCTGGATTTTGGCCTTTAACTTGTGTCAGAGAAGCACTGTAGCATCTGCAAACAGCTTTGTGCCTCTCCCAGGGAGATGCTGCTCACAGGGGAAACCTACACACAAAGTTTGTGCACTATCAGATTTATTAAGCATTGTTTTATCAACTTCTGGGACCAGCAGTAAATTCATTCCTTTGTTTTTATGTAAAATTTTTCTTTGAGCCCTGTATCACTCACAGTCAGATCCTGTTCTCTCCCAGCCAGAAGTTGTTATTCACAAACAGGGAAGCAGAGGAATAAATTTTCCTCCTGGAAGACAGAGGAGCAGCTTTTGAAAAGCTGCATGTAAAGGAGTGTAACAGGAGGATGTCCACAGGTCCCCCTCAGAGCCTGTGCAGCTCCAGGGCCTGGGAGGCAGAGACCAGCACACGCGGGGACACTTAGTGGTATAAAAATATCTCCCTGAGCTCAGCATGAGCCTCCCTGGCTTTTCCCATGGAACCAGGAGGGATTTGCCCTGCTCTGTCCCAATGCCATCCTGCCCTGTCCCAATGCCATCCTGCTCTGGGTGCTGAGGCACCCACAGGTGTCCGTGCCAGGTCAGAGCCTTGCACACCTTCTGTCAGCCCAGGGGAGGAACACCAGCAGCCAAAGGGGTGTGGAAGGGGTGCCTGTGAATGTTTTGGGATGTAACCCATAGGTATTCTCTCTCTGGCAGCATCAGAGAGGAAAAAAATGTTGCAGATTGAAAAATTAACTTCCCCCAGAACAGGTCTGAGCTGAAGGCATAGCAGAGGCACCCTGGCAGAAGAGGATGAGGAACTCGGCCCCAGCTCTGGCAAAGAGGAACAGAGCACACAAATGTTTGCCTCTGCTGCAAACCCCCTCAAGCCCATCCGAAGGAATGAGCAACCTGGTGAGCAGCTCCTGGTAGTGGAAGGTGTTCCTGCCCATGGCAGGAGGTTGGAACCAGATGGTTTTGAAAGACCCTTTGAACCCAAACCCTTCTACGGTTCTGTGGTACAAAGTGGGCAGGGAGGGAGAGGAGCAGCTCCACTGTCACACGTTCCCTGCTACAGCAGACGCAAGCGCCAGCCACGCTTGGAGAAGTGGCGAACGGAAATGTGCATTTCTCCCGCTGCAGAGGTTTTGTTTCCAGTGAAATCCCTCCTCCTGGATTCATATGCAGAAAGGTGGGAGGGGGCCAGCCGAAAAAGTGAGGCTCCCATTTCCTATCGGGCACGTGCTGGGCTTATCAGGCATAAGAATGCACTGCTCGTAGCCCAAATGTAAAGCAGTTAATAAACAGGCTGTTAATGTGTCAGCAGCCAGCAGCAGACAAGGCACAGTGTCTCAGGCTCCCCCCACCTCCTCATAATCCTAATTGCATCAAATCTAATCATTTTTATGGGATAAGAAGATTTCCATAGATGACAAAGGGTTACATTCTCAGCCCTGTTGATCCATCCAGTAAAATTAGATAAGAAATAGATTTCTAGGCAATGCATTAAAGACGATTGGGGGGGGAAGGCAAAAAAAAGAGAAAGGGGAGATCATTTACTGCAATTGCGCGTCTCACTCCTCGGTTCAAGAAAGAAAATGTAAATGTGATGTTCGTTTGGCCACAGGCAGCTGCTTCTATCAGGCACTGCAAACTGCAGCAGGACAAAGGGGTAACTCCGGTAAAAGGAAAGGTTAATAGCAAAGCAGAGGAGGGGGGCTGCTCATCGGCATGGACGGCACGTCGCAGCCTCGACACTCGGTGATGGGTTCGAACTGGGAACTGACATGAGATATAGAAGTGCTCACTGAAAATAATTCAGAGTGACGGCCGCGCTGGCCTGAAAATGGAGAGGGGCTGAATCACCGAGCACTTGGCGAATATGCAGGAGCAGGGTTGCCAACTGCTCCTGATTATTTTCAGTAATAGTCTGGATTTTACTGACCACTCCTCTCCTCCCCTCACCTACTCAGCTCTCAGGGCACTGGTGGGGGCGATGCTGGTGTTTGCTTGGATTTAAGCAAGGAACACACAGAAATCCCAGTGACATCTGTGGTTACATAACTGAGTCACGGTGTAGGGAACGTAAATAATGAAAAAAAATTAAACCCACACTCCATCCCTAATGTTAATTTTACCAACAGATATCCTAACAGAGTCAAATTGCACTGCTCATGCTGTGACACATAGGAGACAATCTAGGCCTAGGATATTCTATATATTTACAGTTGCACAGCCATTCATGCACCAACATACACACTGAAGGAAGCTCTACATTCACTATATGATAGATACATGGATATTATAACAGAAAAATATATTTTGAGTGCTCAAGGAAAAAATATCAGTTTATAAAGACATCCCCAGACTGATGTTCAGATTTCTTGCAGTTCAGGGTGCTGTGAAAGAGCAAAACCAACACTCCACAGCCAAGTCTGCTCTGCCACAAATTGTGAACAGGTTAGAAAGCTCTATGTTGTAGCAATTAGAATTTTAAATTATGTTCTTGCATGTCCTTTAGCTGGGGGGATGTAGCTGGCCTCCCTCCCCAGGAGGGGCAGAGAGCAGCCTGGCCCAGGGGGGATGAGGGGGGGTGGCAGGTGACAGCCATGTCCCTGCCCAGCTCCCCAGGTAACTTATCCCAAGAGAACAAGAGGGTCCCTGTATCACAGCAGGCTTCTTTCAGGTATTAACAAATGGAAAAGTCTCACTAGGCACCTTGTGGGGTTTGTTTGTTCTTAAATCTGGCGTGAATACATTTGGAACAACAAAGAGAAGAGGTTAAAAATATGCTAAAGCAAAAATAGATCCTTCATCCGCAGCTCGTCTGGGTGGTTGGCACTCGCCCTAAAACACGAGTTACTGGGAGATTTGGAAGCTCAAAAAATCACTACATAAAAGAAAGAGAGGAAAACAGAGAAAACCTCCTGGGTCCCCATATCCCTGTGACCATTCCTGTGACCAGCAGCACCGTTCCCCCTCCAGTGTGACCCTCTGCTCCTGCTCTGAGCGGCTCTGTCCTGGCACGTGGCTGCAGTAGCAGCACAAGCCAGAGCTCAGGCAGCTTTTGGACCATCCCCTGAACATACCACAAGACAAAGCCTCTGCGGAGAGGCAACCTGTCGTGTGGGGATGCCAAGGATGATTCTTCTAAGGCTGGAGATTATTTGGAAAAGGAAAGCAGAGCCAGACTGTGAAGAGACCCGAGCCTCCCCTCTGAAGCGCTTTCCTCTGCAGCTCGCAGCCCTCAGCAGTGATTTGCAGAACCATGGAGTGGTTTGGGTTGGAAGGGACCTGCACAGGTCACTGAGTCCAACCCCTGCCATGGGCAGGGACACCTTCCACTAGCCCAAGTTGTTCCAAGCCCCATCCAGCCTGGCCTTGGACACTTCCACGTGCGAAGCCACAGCTTCTCCGGTGGTGCACCCTGTGGAACAGGGTGTGCTCAGCACTGACATCCTCTCACCCTCCCCTCAGTCTCCTGCAGGATTTGGGGTGCAGTTAATTCAGCACCTGCCACGTTCAGCTCTTCCTTCCCTCCTTTGTCATTTCAAAGCTGCCATTGTGAGGACCCTTCTGAAATTATGTAAAGCCCGGCTGGTTAGATGAGGGCAACCTGTATTTATAACCCCAGTGTTGAAACACATACTAATTCCACATAAATCTATGGCAAGTTAATCATGCCTGCATTTCCAATCCAGTTTTATGAGGTCAGAGCTCTCGGTCCAGCACTCCTCCCGTGGCTGAGGTGGTGCTGGCTGTCAGCTGCTCCAGGGCAGCCGGGCTGTGACCCCCCAGAGCTGCCCCCTCCACCCCCAACAGGGAACCAGCTCCCCATGGGCTGCCCTGAGAGGGTTCCCCTTTCCAGGGGCTTTCAGTTCCCCCTCAGACTCATCCTCCAATGCCACAATGCCAAGAGAAAGCAGAGGGGACCTGCTCTGTGTCTCCCTGCCACTTTAGCTGATCTGTTTTGGCTGTTGTGTGATCTCCAGACAGACACGGAGGGGTGACGGCGCAGCTGCCACAACGACCCCGTTTTGTTCTCAGCCAAAGCACCTGATCAAATTCAAAGCAGTCAGTGCACCCCATCCCTGGTTTAATGGCTGGTGGAGATGGGGAAAGGGGGCACAAACCCCTGAGACAGCCATGGGGCCATCGCCAGAGTCTACAACTGACACATCAGGCAGCTCCTCACCCTCACTTCTCCATGGAAGAGAATTTTGTACCCAGACTTCTTTAGACCTCCACGTCACCAGGAGTTTTCCTGATCCCTGTACAGCACCTGAAGCTGGAGCTAAAGCTGGCTAACTCACAGGCCTCTCATCACAGCAGTGGGAGTAGATACCACAGCACCTGGAGTCTCCTGTGGAGCTGCTGCACAGACCATGGTGGAAGCTGCTCTCAGCCTGCCCCGATTTTCCTTCCCTCTGCTGGGAACATAAATCCTTGCTCAGCTCCTGGTGCTGCTGCACTGCCGACCTTGCTAAGGCTTGGCAGTGGCATAGATCTTTGTTTGGAGAAGCAAGGAGGATTTGGATCCCAGCTCAGGATGGTTTTGGCACGGATGGACAGAGAACAAACAGATTTCCTGCCACATGGAATTGCTGGAAGGAAACAATAGCTGGAGGCAAAGAAAATAACCAAAATCAGGGGCATGTCCTGTCGCTTCCCATTTCTGCACCTGCATGAAATGCCCAAAGCTTTGAGGAACAAAGCTGAGCTCTGATGTTTCAGTTGCTCTTCCCTGTGGATGCAGTTACTGAAGCAGAACGGGGAAAGGTCACTCAGCCTCAGTTATGGTTCCAGTCCATTTCAGGGTTTTAGCACTGACATCAGCCCATAAATAGTAAAGGCATCATTTTGTGAAATAGATTTTTAAACTGTTCTGTTTATACTAGACTCAGTAAAACATGTAAGGGCTTCTCACAGCAAGCTTTTGGAGGGCTTGGAAGGGACAGACACCTCAGGAAAATAAAGGGAGAGACCTCTGGCAGTTTGAAGATCCAGCTTTTCATCTTTTACTTTATTTTCTAGATACCATTATTTTGCAAAGAAGCACAATTTTCTGAACATGTTTCTTAGCTGGTAAATGAATTGGTCAGCAAGATGACACTAAAATGTGCAAAAGTTTTCCCAGAAAAACACGCAGAAAGCTCTACCAGGGTTTCTGTTCTCAGATATCTGGCTGCAGAGTAAGCTTATCAGTTTGCTAATAACCATCAGCTCTCCATCCCAGTCAGGCTGCACTTCCAGGAGCTGAAATTAAAAATATTGACAGAAACAATTTCTGCCAGGCAAGAGAAGTTCACACTGTTTCTGTAATTTTTTGTAGGCTCCTATTGAAGTTTCTACGTGTGCCCTGTATTACCTGCCAACTGCTGCTCTATTTATTTTACATTTCTGAAATGTGAAATATTAACATGAAAAAATATAATACAGAATGTAATTTCTCCTGCAGAATGTGGGAGGAAGCGAGCTGGGAGCATCCTGAGCTGTAGTTATTAGAGCAGCACCTCTCCCTGGGCTGTCCCTGTCAAAGGAGTGGATCCAGGCAGATTCCAGGCAAGAAGGGCCTTGGGATGGAGCTGGGAGACCCAGGGAAGCTGAGCACTGTGTCCAAGCTCTGTGTGCAGAGGAGACATCCCAGGAGAAAGGCTGACAGCTCCTTGTGGCCATCTGCAAGGTACTGGCACTGGCACTGGTGTCCAGTCCAAGAGGGAATTTCCCACAGGTTCAGAGCACTTTGGGTCACGGGCTCCAGCCACTGATTTTTCATACCCTTTATTCCACATCATTTCTGCTCTCCATCCTCCAACACCCACAGCTCAAGCAGCACAGCAAAACCCATTTATGAGACCTTTTGCCTTAGAATTCCAACCCTCCCATAACTTGGGAAAAAGCTTTGATATGAGACTTTTGGTTCAGGCCCATTTTACATCAGCAGCTCATTGGAGAAAGGTTACAATAATCCACTCCTGAACCATGAACTTGTTTGGGAGGCTGCAGGCCACTAGGAAAGGCTCCCAGTTAAAGCCATATATGAAAAACAAACCCCTGTCTTGGTGACACAGAGGAAAGTGGCTGCAGTGGATATGACTGACAACCATCTCTTCTTTGTGGGCCCCCACAACCCAGGGCTACGAGGAGAGGAGGGTGATCAAGACCAGCTCAGTTTCCCAAAGAACACAACACAACCCAATCCTACTTATTTAGGATTGTTTGGAGCGTTAAAATATGGAAAAACCAGAAGAACAAAGCTGTGGTAATTACACTCAGTGGGATGTAGTGTACTCAATTCAAATGTAATGGGAGCAGTGCTGGGTAAATGCACACACAAGAACACTCCCTTCCTCCACACGCCCCTCATTCAAATGGATATTGCAGGCACAAAATATACTTTTAACCCAAATATATGCAACACTAGGATTATTTTTATTAGCTGAAATAAAGCAACACCACACTGTGTGTGCAGCTACATCTGCCTGACAGGGCAGATGCCAAAGCTACACAGACCCTCCTGCTCAGGCACAGCAGACTTTGCTAGAGAATTTCTAAAAGATTTAAATGGTTTCAAATTTCCTTAGCTTGTGCACCTTGGTTGAGATAGGATTATTATTTTTTTGAAAGTGTCTTTCTTGAGATCATTTAGAGGCCTCTTAAATGAGAATTAAACCCCTATTACCTCCGAGATCAATACTGGATCCAGGCAGCCATTACTGCCCCAGACCTCAGGGCAGGAGGAGAGGGAAGGGCACAGGGGCACAAGGAGCAATTGTCCTCAGAGGGCTCCAGGTCCCTGCAGGTACCACTGGAGCCAAGACCATCACACTCTCAGAGGCAAAAACCCAGTGGAGCAGGATCCCCTGACAGCTACTTCAGGTTCACCTTTGGCTTTAAGAACCCCTGAGCAGCCAAAATCTCCTCCTACTTCTTTTTTTTTTTTTTTTTTTTTTTTTTTTGCCTGGATCTCTCTCTTTCAGTGAGGACAGATGATCTATTTTAAGTTTAGTTACTGCACGTGGGATTTCTCACTGTTGCTGTCTCTTAGACAGACTTTCCCCTGGCAGAATTTTGTCCCCTTTCCTGCAGAGAAGCCCCTGGGGAAGGAGCATCCCAAGAAGGCTGTGAGCATCTCCCTGCTTTGCATAATCAACCTCTGGAGCGGGCTGGGAGGCAGGAGGGGGCTGTAACAGACTTGCCATCATCTCTGCTCTTTTTGCACCTTCTTTTCAGCCTCTCTCTCTCTTTTTCCCCTTACCAGCTTTGCTCCCATCTATGAAAAATCAGCAAATAAAAAGTTACATTAACCCCACCCTGACCTCTCCGACATAATACACTGAGGGCTGATGGGCTGCCTTTGGAGCTTCGCTGAAAAGCTGTCATTCTTCGGCATCCCAAGCACAGCCCAGGGAGCATTTACCAGATAATTAATATATTAAATGCATGAAAAATAGTTACACAGGGGCCCCCCCCCACCTGAGCTTTCCCCCTCCACACATATCCTGCCATCTTTTCCAGGGAAAAGGAGGGACGCAAAAAAGGAAGGGGGAAAAAAGATAGATACAGCATGTGCACCATCAATATAAAAGCATCCCCTGAATAGCCATCATAAAAACTGTTCATAATTTTATAGCTTCATTCGTGCTGGAGCACCATAAAGGCAGGCCATATTTTTTACACTCAGGATGCCTCATAAAAAAAAAAAAAAAAAAAAAAAAACTGAAAAAGAAGGAAGGAAACCTGGCATGGGGGACATGGAAGCACAGCAGCGAAGCCATCAGCTCACCTGAGGAGAAGAGCTCAGGAAAAGGGGGTTGGAATTTGTCCTCTCTGACCTGTGAGGTCCTGAATCCCACTGAGGCCATCAGAGTAATTATTAATTGGGAAGTCTTTAGGCTCTTTTCCCCCCCTCTTTTTCTCTTTTTGCTGACTGCATATTTGCCTTTTTAAAAGGATGATGGAAGGCCAGGGAGGCAGCCCTGCCCTCCAACTGTGTCCTTCAACTTTAAGTGGGCCAGCATCTTTTTTGGTGCTTTGAATCCCCCTCCTCTTTCCCTCCCCAAATGCAAAATTCATGAGCTGGAGCATGGATTAACAAATAAATTATAATGAAGGCAAATGGGTGGCAATAAAAAATAATAATAATAAAAAAAGAGGCCTCACCTTCACGTGACAGAGGCTGAGCAATATAACAAACCAGCTCGTTTATTTTCACCCAAGCCTGTTCTCTGGCTTGGGAAGGTAGGATTTTAAAGCATTTTATCCTTTATTTCCTGTAATATATTTGGACAAGGTAGCTGTAAATCTGAAGCAAGAGGAGAAATCAAAGAGTGGCAGGAGAAGATGGGGGTCGAAGGGAAAGGAGCTGTGTTGGTTTGTGGATATGGCCCCTGAGCTTCTGTGATCCAGGGATTTAGAGCATTCACCTACACACCCCTGGCTGGCTGCTCCTGCCATGCTGCTGCTCCCAACACTTCCAGCAGCTCAGACCAGCCTTTATTCTACACCTGGGTGCTCATTTTGAAGTGGAATAGGTAAAACAGCAGGAATGCCCCTTAAAGATGTACACACAAGGCTTGTTACACTCATCAGTCATCCAGAGCCGAGGGAAAACCTTAGAGAAATCAGCTGGTTTGTCTAAAAAAGCAGAGCAGGTTTGAGAGAAATCCCTGGATAGCCAATTCTTCACTCAGAGACAGTGTCCTTCCTCCCAGAGCTGTATCACAAAAAGGAGCCTTTCAACCACAGGAAAGTTTCAAAGTAAACTTCATTTCAATTTTCAGTCAATATTTGGCGAGTTTCGTTTGGGCTTCATATGTTTGTTTTGTAGGTTAGGTTTCTTTCATGGGGTTTTCTGTTTGTTTGTTTTTTTAATAAATCAACACTAAAACCACCAACATCCTGCAAAGAGCCATTAAAAAAACTTCAATATTTGGTCCCACCAATATTAAGTTTTCTGATTGAAGGAAGTTTAACAGGAAAAAAAAAAAAAAGAAAGGAAGAAGCAGTTACAATTTTTTGCCCTATCCCTCTCCAGGTCCTTCCTTCAGCTGAGCTGGTCCCTCATGCCCTAAATGTTGACCAGAATGGAAGAGAGGAGACCTGAGTCCCTTTGGATATGGAGCTGGCAGGTTCTGGGAAATGCTGGACTGCCTTTGCCTCACAGGACCTCCAAAAAGCTTCAGCAGAACACGTTTACTTTGCCAATCCAAGCATGGTTATGCCAACGTGGCTCCAGTTTGGGGCTCCTGGGTGCTGGGAAGAGGAGTCCAGGCTCTGCACCTGAAGGAACAGCCCCAAACCAGCCCCGAGGAGCTGCCACCCCACCTGGAAGCCCCTGGAACATGGCAGGGCTGTGGAGCCCTGCCTTTGGGAGCCCTGGCTCTGGAATTCCGGCTGTGGAGCTGCCACAGCCCTGCCTCATTTGTCTCTTTCATGTTTATTCATGGCGAGCTGTGACAGGATCCGGCTCCGTTCGGGAGGTGCCAGCAGGTGGCCTAATAGTGGGAATTAGTGAGGCACAGAGCCACACTGGGGCTGCCTAATGCTGCCGGGATTAAGGCACGCTCAGAAATGAATAAAGCTTCTTCGAGGGGAAAGAAATAACAGCAAGGGGACGAGGAGGAGTAGGAGGAACCAAGGGGGAGCCCGATGTGCTACACTCGGCTTGGCCAAGGCTCAGTTATGGGAAAGTGCTCCTGTTCCATGTGTGTGCTGGCAACAGTCCCATCAGCCAGGGGAGAGAGAAACGCCTTGGGGTCAAAAGCCCCGAGATCACCTCTCCATCCCATGAGGTCTGGTGTCCTGCGGGTGCCACAGCCAGGCACAGCATCTCCTGAGCCTGGCTTCTGGAGAGGGTTCCTGGGCCAGGTGCGAGGCACCAGCAGCCCCTGGGACACCAGGCATGGGAAACACAACCCCAGATCTCTGCCCGCGTCATCTCCTGGTGCTTTCTCTCCACCTCTGTTTTTCCAATACCATTTCAGCCCCCAGGCAGCCTCTGGAAACACTGAACTCCTCGGGAAAGGATGGCAGCGGACTCAAGGTGATTTTGCTGCACAACACCAACCCTTTTCACAGCCTTTCACCTGCTCTTTGGAAATCAGGGCTGAGTTTTACAGAAGGGGAGAAGAATGAGCACTGCCTGCCATGTCCATCCATGGCAGGCTGTGCTTCCAGTCATCCCATCCTGCCTGGGATTTTCACAGCTAGCAGCACTACAAATAGCAGGGAGAGGAGCTTTGTTTCTTCTGCTCATAATTTTTTTTACATTATACATGTTAATTTTGTGTTTTCTCCAATAGTTTTGAATTATTTTTAAATGCCAGACAAGTACAGGTGAAAAAAAAAAAAACAAACCTCAAACCACAGGCAAAGCCCCTTTCCTCTCATCCCTGTTTCCTGCAAACAGGAATCACACACACAGACACATCCCACCAAATACACACAATTCATGCCTAACACTGCAAACTCCTCTGCCTTACTCCCTCTTTATGAATTACGTACCCAGTTGTTGGTTTTTTTCCCTTTGGAATTTTAAACAGATTTCACACCTGGTCTGACGAAGGTTCCAGGTAAATTACCGAGAAAGCACTGACTAATTTGAAAAAATATTTAAGAAACTCCAAGTTCCCTGCCTTTTTTACTATCCTCTGCTCCATAATTACATTGCACTGCCTGATATTTTCATGGAACATTAACTGAAGTCAGGTGACTGCCCCCTTACAGTCTACGCCTATCCGTTACCCATAAGACCCCCATGGACCTTGACATTATTAATAGTCCTATTCATTAAGTATTACTCTTGTAGAATGAGTAGCATAATATTGGCCTGGAGATAGGAACAGGCAGAAGGAATAAGTCAAATTAATTTTCCGCAGCAAACGCCCCGATTCTGTAAATGACATTCTATACTGTTAGCATTTTAAATGTGACACAAATGGCAGGAGATACAATTTGAAAGCAAAATAGTAGAAGACATGGCTCAGGGTGTAATGTGCTGCATAAAAATCCAATAACATCAGTTACACGAAGGAAGGGAATGAACCAACCCGATGGAGGGTTTTAATTTGCATTTGTTTAAAATGGCAGGTAAGGGAGCAAGAGGAGGGAGCAGCTCCTGATTGGGGTTTTCTCCCCTTCTGCTGGAGATGAGGGTGCAGAAGAGCTCAGAGCCATTCTCACACCTTCCTGCCACCTCCACTGCTCTGCTCTGAAGGTGGCCGAGGGGTAAATCCCAGGCTGGCCCATCTCAAGGGCTCCATGCCAATCCAGGAGGAGCCTGCAAGCTCAGCCTGCCATGTTTCAAGTCCCTGCAGGCAGCTCAGCTTGAGCTGCAGCTTCCCCAGGGAAAGGATGGAAAAATGCCTCCACTGGGAGGGTTATCAAGCACTGGCCCAGGCTGCCCCTGGAGTGGTGGGGTCCCCACCCTTGGAAAGGTTTAAAAGATGTGGCAGTGGTGGCCGTGGCAGTGCTGGGTTAGTGGTTGAATTTGATAGCAAAGATCTTTTCCACCCTAAATGATTCCAGGACAGTGAGTGGCTCGTAGGTACCATGTGCTCAATGACATCCCCTGATTTTCCATGCTCTGCCAGAGACCTGCTCTGAAACTCAGGATTTGGACATGGGTGATCCTCATGGGAGCCTCCCAGCTCAGGATAGTCCCTGAACTGGTGAATATCTGATCTACAGCCTCTCCTTCAGGAAACACCAAAGCCACACACCCAGCTCCTCTGGGCTTCTCTGGAGCTGGGAGAGATGGGCCAAAGCCTGAGCCCTGGATTTAAACCCAGCCAAGCCCAGACACTTTGAGGGGGTGTTCAGACCCAGAGCTAAAGGCAAATTTTTGAGAAAATGTTGCCAACTTGGCAGTGGTGCAAATCAAACTCTCAGATCTACAGCCCCAACAGCTGCTGAGAGGATGAATGGGGCTGAAATTCAACACCAGTGCTGAATCCTGGGCTTTCAGCTTTTTTTTCTCAATAATTTTTTAATATCTAAAGGCATCTGCTCTGGGGGAGGTACAAGAATGCAGCTCTCCAAACCATTTTGCATTTTTCTTCATTCTCTTTTCCCTTCATTTCCTTCCTTACTAAGTTCACTGTACTAAGACTGCAGACCACCAGGCAGGAGAGCTCTGATCAGGAAAATAAAAAAAAAAATTAAAAAAACCAAAACCTGACCTCCATTAGTTTTACTTGGGGTAAAGCCCTGCACTGTAGTTTATTTATTAACAACATAAAAAGACACTGCCTATAGAACATAGAATAAATACACATAATTTCCCCAGAAAGAGCATTGAGCTGGCTTCCTGAGGGGAAAAAACTATCACTTAATTGAAGCAAGAAATGTTCAATCCAATAATCTATAATTAGATATTTTATGGAATATGTTACCTAGAGATGTTTATTTATAAAATGTTTCCATCAATAATAAGTTGTTGGGAGGGGGAGAGAAGGCCCTTTGCTTGGCTGCTGGGATCAGTGCTTATGTTGGAGGGAATTTCATGGGCACTAAAGGAAGCTCATCCTGTGGAGCTCAGGATCCTCCCTCAGCATCACCAGGTGCCCAAGACACAGGAGTATCACCAGAGAGAGAGCTCAGGAGTCTGGAGAACAGAAGCTTCCAGCCACGGAAAGGAAAGGAAAATGCTTTTTAAATTTTTTGGGGGTGGTGTCCCTGCCCATGGCAGGGTTTGGAAGCAGATAATCTTTGGTCCCTTCCCACCCAAACCAGTCTGGGATTCTATGCTTAAAACCACCTCAAAATAAAAAGATACAACACAAGCTTCTAGGACCAGGCCTGAAAGAGGTGTGGACACCTGAGAGCCATCGCTGGAGCCACAGCCTATGACACTGTCATTCCAAACCCATTAAATTCCCTCAAATACTCTTGCTCTCATTCTCATACTCCCAGAACACATTGGGCAGTTCACAGAGGGGATGTGAGCAAATATTTGAATGCTGCTCTTGTCAAACCAGCAGGACTTCAGCGACGGAGGAGGAAAAGGTGCCTCTAAGAGCCCCACAAACCCTACAGCCCCAGATGACACACACAACCTCCACTCACACCTTCCCACTGTTTCTCCTCCAGACAAATTATTATTTCTGCTGGTTGCAATCCTACTGCCATTCTTATTACAAAGGCAATTTTTCCTCTCCCTTTAATTTTGGGTTGCTCAGTGCTCCAGCTACTTCTGCAGTGTGGCAAACTGTAAATTGTGTTTGAAACTACAAAGTGCAGAATAAAGCAACTGATTGAAGCAGTAAAAAGGAAAAAGAAAAGAGCAAATGCATGTTGGTGGAAGGGCTGTAGAAAAGAAGATTCTCCATTCATCAAGGTAACAAGATTTGGGAGGGAATATATATGTCAGAGATGAAATACAGGTGATAATTAACATATATCCTACCCGAGACAATGCTGTGGTTTAGAAATACCTGGGCAGAACTGTCCGGTGACTTCCAAAAATATCAGACTTAATAAGGTTTGTTATAATCTCTAGCAGTTCATAGAATATTACCAGGTTGTGACAAGAAAAACAGTCTGTCCAGAAATGGTGAATTTGCACAGATACTCAGAACAGGGAGGCATTAACAACAGCAAATGCTCACGTCCTTTTTTCCTCTTTTTGTCCTGAAAACACAGTGGGAAGTGCTGGTGCAGGGAGTGTTTACATTTGCTCAAAAACTGCCTACGAAGGGCTCGTTTGCCCTTGCTGCCTCTGTCCCAGGCAGCTCCCGTGGAGCAGGGTGTGCACTGTCATTACCGGGGACAGGGGACACCAGGGCCGAGCTCAGGCAGTGCAAACAAAGCCCGAGAGCGCCACGGAACCAGGGCTGCCCTCGCCCTGTCTGTGCCACCAGAATGAACAATTCCACTCCTCGAGGCAGCTCTGACTTGGGTTTGGTGACCAAACCAGCGTTTACGGGGTGCCAGGGAGGTGACACTGCTGAGTTACACGGAGCACAGACAAAGCTCTCAGCCCGAGAGTGGACAGCGAGCGTGGAGCACAGAGCGCAGGCAGGAGCTGCCCTGGCGTGGGGGCAAAGGAAAAGGCCATTTTCCAGAGAAGTGCTTGGTCTGGCACTTTGAGGAGGTGCCACCTGCAGCCATCCCCAGCACACGGGGGCCACCCCCATCCCCATCCAGGCACGAGGCGAGAGCTCGGCTGATCCATCAGTGGTGTTTACACTTGGCTCCCTCACTCTGCCACGAGCAGGAAATGGGGGGAAAATTATAATAATATCACAAATGAAATTGAATGAGTAACAACATTTTCTAAGAACAGAATAAATACAGTTGGTGGCGCCTTTTTTTTTCCAATTTAGTATTGTTTAATATGCATTTAATCAACCCATTCAGTATTATAGAGTCTATGTACCGTGACACCCTCCTATGCCACAGAGGAAGCATTCATAGGCCATTAGGCTAAAGTAATATGTATGAGGAACCACTTTTCCCCAGGGTGTAGTAACTATTTTTGCTCCCCAGTCGTCCCCATTAAATCATTAAACCTCATGACTATGCTTTCTGAACTCTACCCTGATCTTTAAAAAGCAGAACATTAAAGGGCAACTGTCACCCTCCATTGCACAGGCCTTGTGTTTTATATATTCAAAGCATTAAGCCTTTTGTCAGTCTATACATCATAAGCACTGGAAGAGTGTATGCACAAACAGGAAATGTTTATAACTGATGTCCCTTTTATAGTGGATGTGCGAATGGGCAGGATAAAAAAGCTGAGGCTCGGCTATTTTATGGAAACTGAAGCAACGTGATTTTCCCCAGCTGCTTGCAATAAAACCATCTCCCTTACTTATCTTTATGTGGCCAGTTGCAGGAGAAAACAGCAGCAGAGTAGCACAGGCAGAGAGTTGGAGGAGTCAGGAGGAGTTGCCAACTTTGGACTTGCAGATCCCATTTCCCTACTTCACGGCAAAAGTTTAATTAGAGAACAGACAGAGAATCTACTGAGAGATGGTTGGGCTGGGCTTACAGGGATCCTTCCAGCTCCCAAACGTCTCTTTAAATGTGTCACTGCTGAAATGCAGCCACAGCTGGGAAGAAGGAGGAGGTGAACAAAGAATGAGAGGTGCAGCCACCTCTACCACATCCCTGACAGCTCAGTACTGCTCACTCCTCTCGAAGGGTTTTGAAAAACCTTCCACAGCAAACTCTTTGCCATCTCCACTTTGCTCCTCTTCACACTGGGGGCTGCAGGTACAAGGAACAAGGAGGGTCTCAGCCTCAACTCTGCGCTTTGCACAGCTGGAAAAAGCCTGGGAGACCATTCCCAGCTCCCTCACAGAGCCATGAAAAGAGAGCTCTCTGCTGCCTTGTGCCTTGCAGCTCCCACCTCGCTGTTCAGAAAGCAAATAATGCTTCCTATGGCACATGTTCAGAGCAAGGTGATTTTGCTCAGGCTTCTGGAATTGTCTCCTGGGTTTCTGAGGAGTAAGGTGCTGCAGAAACAGTTGTGTGGACTTGGATTAAGATTTTGGGCGAGTCACTTCCCTGCACCTCTGTCCTGCCCTGTATGTCCTCCCAGTATGACAACTGAGCTTTACAGACCATGAATATTCTCATGAGAAAACTGGGAAGCAATGAGCACAGGGCAGAGCTTTGTCAGGGCTTTTAGCACTTGGGCAAGGGGGGACAGAAAGCAGCCCCTAGGAAGAGGTTTCTGAGATAGACACAGCAGCAACCCCAGAAAAGAAAATTAGGAAATACCTCTCAAAGCAGGGGAAGAGAGATCAAAATAAATGTTAAGGTCAGGTGAGGGGCAAAGGACAAACACACCTCCATATTCTTTAGCCTGTGCTACACAGGTAGCACTGCACAGCTCCATCACCCACCTCAGCTCCTTCCCCCAGTACCACATCCCCTCCCCATCCTTAGGCAGCTGAGGACACTTCCCAGTTACCCACAGATCCCTTGTAAAACAACAGGGAATGTTAGGTTAACATGACTTGGGGAGCGATAGCGGGGCTTGCGAAATGTCACAGCTTTCATCCTGTATGTTAACTTCCCAGCCAGTGGTATCAATCTGCAGCAAAACACAGTTATTTCATCATGACATCAGTTCACCTTTAAAGGCATATGGTAAAGCCTGCTTTGTGGCTTGCAGCAGATGAGCTTCCTATAATTACAATTTGAACTGTTCCACAGGCAGCTCTATAGATAGTGGATCAGTGATTAAAGTTGAAATCACAGGGTAAGTAGTTCTGTGACACCGTGAGTCACAACAATCATCAAAGACTCAACTCTGGTTTCTGATGAAGTGGAGATAGTGCAGTGATTCAAGTAGGGGACTGAGACTCAAGTGCTGCTACTTGGAGGCAGGAAAAGAGCAGACACATTCTTGAGGAAGATACTCAGTGCGTGCTATTGACTGGCCCCAAGCAAATCTTTAACCCTGCGTCTGGGAGAGAGCATGACTGTGCATCTCATTGCGGCGGGGCCGGTGTCACACCTGAGGATCACAGGCTCCAGTTAAACATTCCTGCTGCCGATTCCCGCTCTGATTTCAGGAATAATGCATGCCGGGCACAGGGCTGCCGGCACTGCCGGGGCTCGGCAGCACGCTGAGGTGTGCGTTTGTTTTTCCCTACAGAGCTCTCCTGCCCCGAGAGAATCCCGGCAGCACTGGGCACGGGAGGGAGAGAAATGTGCGGTCCTAGTGCTGTCCCCCTTGCTGACCCCCAGCAGGAAGGGCGTCGTTTATTAGTATTATTTTAAACATGCAAGAAGCCAGCCCCTGGTCTGCCTGGCAAGGAACTGAGAAAATCCAGCCACTGCCTCTCCTGGAGGATAACGGGCTAAAGCATTCCCTTTCCCTAGTGTATCTCCATTAAACTTGGGTGAAGCTGATGCCGAGATAATTTTGGTCCAGGAAAAAGAAAATCAATGGGTTGAAATTTGTACGAAGTAACCCACAATGGAAAAATCCCCATGCAGATAAGAATTAACTTAATTCCCAGCAGAGAGGAGTCTCCCTCGCACGTACAGTAAAATGAATTTTAGCACCTGCAAGGAATTGGATCCTTTCTCTCTCAGGCTGTAAAATCTGCTCCTTCTCAGCCCTACACAATACCACTGCAGGAATGCACAAATCCCGGTGCTGAAGAACTTTTACTTTAAAATGGAGGAGAAGGATAAACTGAGGCCCTGGGGGGTGTTACACCCATGGCTCAGGGGACACCAAGCCACACAGCAGTGTCCCGGCCCAGAGGGCTCTGGGCTGTGCCGTGTCCCGGGGGAAAGGACCAGGAGAGTGCCAGAGGACCCCATTCTAGTGAGAGACCCTGTGCTTTTAAGGCCAGCCAAATCCTGCAGCCAGCCCGCAGAACCACTCCGATTTTGAAGGGAATCACTTTCTTTCCTATGTCTTTGAAAGATGAAAGACACTTCATGTGGCACTGGGAGGGGGAGGAGAGGCACGTGGGGCTCCAAAGCCACCAAGCTGCTCCTCAGAAGGTCCTTGCTCACTGCTGGCTGCAGCACAGGGCAGGGACAGGGATGGATGGGTGGACACAGCTGTGCCAGCTGTGCAGAGCCAGCCAGAGGCTGGGCCACGGCTGCTGCCCAGCACGGCTGCTGCTCTCACAGGAACAGGCAGGGTCTGGGGAGCAGTCAGCCCAGCTGGGACAAACCTGCTCTCCACACCAGCGTGCCTTGCCCTGGCTTGATGCTCCAGGGGGAAACACGGGGATGGGGAGCAGAGCCCTGGGTGCAGGGCAGCATTTGAGCCTCTGAAAGGAGGTGACCAGCCCTGTCCAGCTTTCCCACATCACCAGCTGTCTCTTCATGCAGCTCAAGCAGCTTGTGCCTTTAAAGCTTGCGTGCAAGATTTTTGGGAATATCTGCGCTGTAGGCTGGTGTGAGGAGGGGCTGGCAAAAGGAAGAGGGAAGAAGAGAAGCTAAATAAGAGAATGAATGTGACCCACCAGGTGACAAGGAAATCCTGGCAAGACAATGTCACCCTGGAGACTTGTGACCACAGCAAAGCCTTTAGCACAGGAATTGGAGCTTGTGAGGAATTTACCAGGAGCTTTGGTCCTAACTTTATGGTGCTCATTTTAAGAGGATAAACCAAGGGAAATACATGAATTTGCCTGGGAAAAGGACAAAGTTATTTCCCACAGGACATTTTGAAGCATATATTCATAGGATATTCAGAACCACAACCCTACACACTTTCTTAAGCAGTAGAAGACAGAGCTTCCCATTTTCCTTGTCCCCCCCAGAAATTCTCAGCAGGCTTTGGTTTTCAGCTGGGGATTTGGGACCCAGCAGCCTGGCTGAAGGCCAGCACCCAGACACCAGCACAGAGCATCCACTGCTGGAATCCTCTGCGTGTGGCTGAGCAGGGAAGGGTTAAGCCCAGGGCACCTCCAGCACAGAGCAGCACCAAGGTCCTTCCCAAGGCTGCAGGAACAAAGCAGCCATCAGTCTATATTTGGCCTTTGCCCTTGGATCATTTATGACTTATTCTTCACCTCCGATGACCACCGCAGCAAGCTTTCAATCTCTTGCTCTCTAGCCTGGAGCAAGGGCTCTCCCTGCCCCCCTTTCAAAATCACACCATTTGCAATTAAAAGCAACTGCCTGAAGGAGGTCTGAGCAAGTCTTCCCTTGCCCCTTCGTGCCCTTTGCCTTGCAAAGACCAGACTTCAGGCACGATCTGTTGTGTCAGGACGTGGGGAGCAGGGAAATGGAGACACCTTGCTAGACTGCAGCTTAGAGTCCACCCTTCAGCCTTAGAGAAAAGGTCTGCAGGCCGAGGTGCTGGTCAGAACAGAGCCTCTCTCCTGTGAGAACACACATGCAAGCAGGAGCTGCTGGGATTACACCAGATGGGTTTCACTCAGGAGAGCACCTGGATTTGTTTTCTCAGCCCAGAGCTGAGCGTTTTGTTCATTTCACAGCCACCTCCTCTCCTACTTCACTCAGAAAAATCTCTCTGATGTAAATATACAACATAATCCTGAAAATAAAGACAGAAGCATTCCTTGTTCTGAGACACCTTTATCAGGACTTCAAACAGCTCCTGGGAAGCAACACACAAGTTCAGGAACGAGACTATTCCAGGCCTCCCCTGCTCCCAGTAGCATCTGTAGAAAGCTAAAGAACCAGCTGAATGCTCCCCTCAGATGTGTGCTGGTCGAGGCACTTCATGGTGAACACTGGACCTCAGCCACAGGGGCTGTGGCCACCCAACGCCCCCTGAATGCATTCCCAGGGGCAGGAGAGGAAGGTGAGCCCCAGGCTCTGCTCATCTCCTTTGCCAGCATCAGGATGGTCAAGGTGGAGACTTCTGCAGCCCTTGCAGTTATTCCCAAGGGCCCATTGAGGACACAAACCCAACCCAAAACACTCCGTGAGATCAGAGGACACTGATCCATTTTTCATGGTGAGAAGGAGAAGGTGAGTAGATTTTTTTTTTTTTTTAGTGCCTTCAACACTGCCTTTCCAGTGTTTGTTTTTCAAAGACCAAGGTCAACTCCACTGCCTGGCAGCTCCTCACCCTGGCTGGCCAAACCCAAAGACAGCCCTGTTCCTCTCCCTCACAGATTTTTGGGAACACAAGCCACTGACAAGCTTCTCCTCTTCGGAGTCCAATCCTACCCAACCTCACCAACTCACCCTGAAGCCAACTAAATCCAGAAGGGCTGACAGTATCAAGGGACGAGTCAAAAAGTCAATTAGCCTTCAAAATCCTTCCCCAAAACAAAATAAAGGCGAGAAATAGACCCACATTGGATCTAAAGCATTTGCTAGTGCCTCATCACAGAATAATTAGATTATTTTCTTTTACACTCAGTATGTTTGCACAACTGTGCAACAGTTTGAGACCCTCTTTTCATCTGTGGCAGTGGGCAGGGGAGAGGAGGAGGGAATGCAGGCTGCAGGGGTGTTTTTGCAGGGAGAAATCCGTGCATGCACTGCAACAGCACTCGGCTCCTCCTCCCTTCCAGTCGCAGCCACTTGCAGTTGGTGCTTGTGGGGAACTGCAGCTCTGGACACATGAAAGGGATTCCAGGGCTGTTCCAGCTTTATGTGTTTGTAGGAACTATTTTTCCCCTCTCATGCAAAGACCTATCTCCTCCAGCTAGAAGCACTCAGAGTTGCAATGTAAAATATGCTTATTTTTTCCCCAGCCAAGCAAAAAGAAAACGCTGCTATTTTCTGCTGTGGTTTTGTTTCTTTTTTTTTTTTTTCTATTTTATTTTATTAAAAAGCCACTTCCCTCAGCTTTAACTAGCTAATTTTCCTGCAGAAACAGTACATTTCTTTTATGTGTTAATTTTTCTTCCTCTATTTGCACTTCACAGCATGTAGTGACATGCCAGGCATTGAAGAACAAGCCTCTTCCACTTTTTTCTGGGATGACAAATATTCCTGGTGCAGAGGACCAAAATGCATCTGTGAATTCAGCTATATTTGTGCATTTTGCAGGAAGAAGCTCCTCCTAATGATGCAATTTTCACTAATATAATTCAATTCATCTCGTGTTAACCTTTTTCCAGACTTTTTCCTTTTCTTGCTTTGGAGTCTTGCAGGGAGCCTTGCATCCAAACCATAACCCACACCTCCCAATAAAAGGTTGGTCAGCCAAGATCTCACACATTTTGCTTCATAAACTCAAGATGTTTGGGGAATAAAGGTGTTTTTTCCCCCAAATATCCATCTAGGAAGTAATTTGTTTTATCAGAGCTGTTCAAGTGAAACACATGAAAAATTCCCAGATACCAGAAGGGTCATTTCCTGCCAGCACCACCACAAATAACCCAAGAGGGGCCCTGCTGGACTGGCGCAGTGATTTGTATATAAGAAAACCCCAAAAAATTGCAAGTGGAGGTGAAAAGAAGCCTGGAACGTGACAGCAAACACCTCAAACCACTTTAACCCCAGGCTGCCATAAACAATTCCACCAAACACACAATTCAACCTTTTGTTAGACAAGGGCTCCACTTTTCCCTGCTGCACATCACATACTCAGCCCACTCAGCAAAACATCTCAATTCAGAAGTTCATAACAAATAACCCCATCATTAACCTCATCCCCCAAAATCTCAGCTCCACTTGCAAGATATGGCATCTGCCCCTCCTGTTGGTTCAGAAAAACACCTTCAACAGCTTCAAATAGAGCATCCAGAGCCAGAGCTGGGCTCAAACTGAAAAAACAACCCAAAATAAGCGGGTTTTTTATCCCCTTCCTGAGCTGTCTCCTTGTCTGAGCCTAAAATTCTCCATGTCCACACCCAAGCTACCACAGACACCAATGGGAACTGCCCAAGTCCCCCTGTGGAGCAACCATTGCTCCCTAAAATATAACCCCACACCGTGGGAGGGAGAGAGGACAAAGCACCACAGGGTTTGTCCCCTTCCTTTGCAATCTCTTCCCCCAGGAAGGCTGTGCTGGCCTTGCAGCCTGTCCCCAGCACTGCTGCCAACAGCTTCAGACCCTCAGCATCCCTCCTGGCCTGTCCCTTCCCCTTCCCTGGTGTTGCAGGAAGATTTTTGCTTCCCCAGGCCCCAGTTTGCTGAGTACCAACATTTGCCTTCCCCTCTCCTCTGCTGACAGCTGTTAATTTTGTCACATCAGCCACTTTCATAGATTTCACTTTGCTCTTCTGCTCCAGCCATTGTAGCTCGATAATAAATCAACGGTCTGGAGGCTTCACGTGCAACGCAAAGGCCTTTATGGTGCATGTGAAGATGGGAATCTTTACATTTTTAAGTAGGACTTTGTCACATTCAGGAAGGGTAATAAAAAAATTTACATTTTGACTTTCAAGAGGAAAGTGTGGTGGAGAAATGCAGCTGTTGGAGCTTGTTCAGGATGCTCGCCATGCCTCAGGGCCCACAGAGAAGGTCACACTGCACTTCCCAGCCAGCACCTCAGCTCTGCCAGGCGAAAAAGGGTTTGCAGCCTTCCCTGAGGATGCAGAGAGCCCCCCTTGCAGGTGATGCCAGGTTTGACTAGATCTTCCGGCTGTGTCTCCTTTTGGAATTTATACACCCCCTGCACAGGGAGAACAGCAGGACTAACCCTCCAAGGCAAAGCCTTCTGCAGGCGAACCATTCCATGGAAATCCACAGCCTTACTGAGACAAGTATTTCTCTTTATACATGGACTAAAAGCACCTCCGTAAGTGGGAGTAGAACAAAGCATTCCCAGCTCCGGCAGCGCCGAGGCCCAAAGCTGGCATATGTCTGTGCATTAGCCACAAGGCAGCACTTCCTTGAAATTCCTCGCAGGATCCATGTCAGACAGGCTTGGATCCCAAAGGGCACATGATTCCCTGCCTCGCTCCAGCAGCCGAAGGGAGCGGGGCCCACTGGCAGATGGCAGCGGAGCCTCCGAACGCGGCAGCGGCACCGAGGGACGGCTTCCCCCCGCCCTGCTCGGGGAGAGCGCCGGCCGAGGGCGCAGGATCACCCAGCAGAAGCCTCTCCGCAGCCAGCAGCTCGTGCAAAATGGGGCAGCTGGTTCCGTGCTCCCGCTAAAAGGACTCTAAACGTGTTCTCAGGTGCGGCGCGGGGCTGGCTGTGCCAGGGCTGCCCACGGCGAGGGCTGGCGGCCACCGAGCCGGCACGGCCACCGTGCCAGGGCAGCCAGCTGGGGAGGGCAGCGGGGCCGAGCGGAACGGGACAAATGCTTAAATGTCTCCAAACCCCTCTCTGCAGACAGCTTTCGGGGAGGGCCTCCCCTACAAGGAGAGCTGCCTTTCAGGAGCGGCGGCGGACGATGCGAGCCCGGCCTTTTCCGCACATTATCCCTTCCTGCCGTTTCCCTTCTGGCCCCGGCTCGCAGCCTCAAAAATGCCAAGGGTCCTTGCGGCGGGCACAGGCAATCTGTCCCTTAATGCACTCTGCCAGCCCCCACTAAAGATGTGGAGTGTACCTTGGAGCGAGGCAGGGGAAGGGAGGCAGCAGCCTCCTCTTGCCCTGTGGATGATAACCTCACATGCATATTATTTCCCACCATAATCCTACTGTTTTTAATTAGTGCGCTGTAAAAGGAAGAAGCACCACATCTCCAAGGGGAAAAGGAGGAGGGAAGAGGGGAGGGAAGAAAGAAAACCAGCACAGAGGATTCTGTCCAACTTTTCCAAAAGCTTAATAGATTTTTAAATGGGGTTATTAACACCACCTATGAATTATTTTAGGGA
Organism: Promerops cafer; assembly: GCA_013398275.1. Taxonomy (NCBI): domain Eukaryota; kingdom Metazoa; phylum Chordata; class Aves; order Passeriformes; family Nectariniidae; genus Promerops; species Promerops cafer. The sequence goes on along the minus strand of VZSE01002019.1, from coordinate 616,865 downwards.
CCTAATTATAAAAAACAAAACCCAGTTAATTAGGTTTCCTGAACTCGCCTTGACATAGGTGAAACAAGATCTCTAAGTGCAGGAGGATTGAAAAGCGAATCACTTCAAACAAAGAATCAATGAGTATTATTGCAGAACCAATTGAACAATTACTTCTTTAATTGTTGGCACCCTGCTACCTTCACTTAACAACAGGATGGATCAGCAGAGTTACTTAACCTCCTCCAGTAACTAGAAAAAAAACTAGAAGTACTGTTGGAGCCGGAAGAGGCGGCTGCACCCGGGAGGACCCGCAGGAGGTGAATTCCGTGGGGCTGCCCCTCGGGACCGGCTCGCTGCAGAGCCCCTGGTGTGACCCGAGAGGCGACACAGAGCTCATCCCGCACCTCGGACAAGGTGAGTGCGTTTCTTTCAGGATGTGCGCGGACACGGCGCAGCTGAGCAGGACCGAGGGCTCCTCTCCCCGCCAGCCCGGAGCTGCGGGGCCATTCAAACACTGCTGCCGGTGAAACCAAACACACACTCCCAAAACCGCTGGGAAGGTCCCAGCCTGGAGCCTTGCTACACATTCACTGTGCCCAAAGCCGAGACAAAGCCATGGCCAGGACTCACGGGGGCTGGAGGGGGCGCTGGGTGAGGACGGCAGAGCTCCACTGGCACCGTCCTCCCGCCTGCCTGCAGAGAACCTCCAGCCTGTGCCGGCACATCCCAGCTCGCAAAGGCAGCGCCGGCGGTGGAAACGCGCGGGGATGGCAGAGCGCCCTCTGATGTTGTCAGACAGGGCACGGGGGGCGAGGGGCAGCGCTGGGTGACGGCACAGCCGGGCCCAGCTGCCAGCAGCCCCCTCCCTCCCTCCCTAGGGACGCCCTGCCCGCCCCAATAGCCCTGTGCCTCTGCCCGGCTCGGCCAGGGACACGGCCCGGCAGGGTTGGGAGCGTTTGTTGCCCACCGTGCTGAGGCACTGAGGGGCTTTGCTCTGTCTGTACCCTGCCAAGAGCACGGCAGAGCCTGCTGCAGCCTGGTCAGCAAAGTATTCCCCGAGCCACAGCTAAAACCGAACTCCAGCCAGGGTGAGACACAAAAATAAATCCCGGCCACACAGGCTGGGGGGTCCCGGGGAAGCTCCTGCTCCACGCAAACCCCACATCCCACAGAGCTCACCCTGCATGAACCTAAACCGTGCATAAACCTGAACTCCCCCCATTACATGAACGATGTGGCAGGCTCAAGCTCCACAAGGAGATGGATCAAGAGCCCCAGCTTGCACACGTTGCTTGCCAGTAACCCAAAGTTGGAACAGCCAAGAGCTCTGACCACAGCTAGACAGCAGTGCTGTGCTGGGGACAGCAAAAGGGCTGCTGGTACCTCTTGTGCCCCATGGCCAGCCCCTCCAGCCATGGCAAATAGCAGAAAAGTGCTATTGAACAAGTCAATAAAATGCTCAAAATACAGAGGTAATCTTTTCTATCGGCAGCTATTGCTGGAAACTAGGCTGGCAGTTATCAGAGTATAAACACAGCTTGGGAATGAAGGTAATAACAATGGAATACACTTTTCTCTAGGTTAAAAAAAATCCCATTTTAGTATAGAGAAGCAAGCATTTCTGTGCTCAGAACACAGAGAGCAGATAACGGGGAAGCAGCCAGCACAGGGCGAGTGTTTAATGCTCCTGAGTTAATCTGAGCACGGGAGATTGGGTGGCAGAACCTCGGCCCTGCGGAGGTGAGCGCTGCAGATGATCATTGCTCACGGCCATTGTTTCAGGCACATAACATTTTACCCTCCCGTGGCACTTTTCACCTCAGGTGACTTCCCAAAGTACATTATTTCGCAGACGTGGAAGTGCCAGCTCTCCTGTATATTAACAAACGCTGCCTCTCGCCCCGCATGGCAAAGGAGATGACAAATGCAATAACCCCTCAACGGTGGGAGCAAATAACACACAGCAAGTGGATATTGTAGGAAATAAAAGTAAAAAGAGCGGGTATTTCTGTACCCACATATGTAGGATAACTCCCAAAAAATCTTCAAGGCAAAAAAAAAAAAAAAATTAGGTCAAACACAGTCACTCAGGTGTCACCAACAGCTCATTTGCAAACAGCCACTGGAGGCCAAAAGAAAACAAAAAGCTAAAAATCAGGATGCTTGGTTTGGCAGCACAGCAACACCTGCCTGATCCAAACTCCACCACAGCAAGTGAGAATGGGTTTGCAAAGGCTCGGGAGCCCCGGCAGGAACACTAAAAATGGGTTTGAGATCTTCCTCCTTGGCCTTCAAATATTGCCAAAAACCTCCAGCAGTCACTCCATACAGGGGTAGTTTGATTTTTCTTTTCTAAAAACTTATGTGGAATAGCTCCTATTTCATCCACTGCAAAATAAGTTCTAGTTTTTCATAAAAAGCCTATGTTTGAAAATGGAGATAACACACATATCAAGAATGACACCTCATATAAAATACTGATACCCACAAATCACCATATTCAATCTTTAAAAGCAGAAGCAATTAGAAAAAAAAACTCAAGTTATTTTTCCCACGTGCCCCTTTCCTTATGGGAAAAAAATTCCCTAATTTTGACCATTTTATTTATAAGCATGTTTGAAGTCAGCTGTCTTTAGCAGACAATTGGATTTTACAAGAGCCCAGTCCTTAAGAGGTACCACCTATTTAATTTTGAGATTAACCTCTTAGAGCCACGATTCGATGTGGCACAACAGAACACCTGAAACCAGAGCAGCTGCCACTCCCCTCAGCTTAACAACACACCACTTGTATTTTTAATTAAAACCTGGACTTCTCAGACTTGTTACCATTTTTACTCTTATTCTCGAAGCCCTTCACTTCTGTGCCCTTTGCTAAAGGGGGAACTCTGGGGTGGCTGTGCCAGGGTGGTGCTGGGTGTCCCTCCAGCCTGGATTGCCTGATCTGTGTTTGTGTTGCTCAGCTGATGAAGGGTGGCAGTGGAAGAGGAGTAGAGGTGGTTTGTAGATGAGCTGATTTTCACCAGTGTGGGGCAAACCCAGCCCTTCCTGGGGGAGTTTTGTCCCTGAGCTCTTGTCAGCCACCAGCCTCTCCCATAAAGGGCACCTTTGTGCGCTTTAAGAGGAAGGGGGGAATCATTCCAGACTGGGAGCACAGAACACCCCCGCCTTCCCTTCCTTGCCCTGCCAATTAATCTGAGCCCCACTGTCACCCTGCCACCCCGGGAGGCTCTGGGAAGCAGAAATAAACTGATCAAATATGCAATAAGCGGTCAAGCAGTGTCCCCCACAGGCAAGCAGAGACTGGAGTCGGTGTTTGCGCGGCGCTCAGCAGCGGAGCCGCTCGGATCCCGGAGGAGGGGGACTCTCTTCACCTCCACAGTGCCACAACAACCAGATTTAGCTTAAGAAAACACACTACATTAAGTAAGAGACCTAATGATAGTATACTTGTCCGTTTTTTAAATTAAATGATGTTCATTAAAGGAACATCACCTCCCCATAATTAATTTTGCTTTGAGAAGGAAAGGAAAAAGCTACAGACAATTAATGTACCATGCAAGCTCTAGTAGATGCTCCATATATTTCCTCCCTAGGACCAACCCTCCTCCCTAACAGCATCTCTGCTCATCCCCCCTCCACTTCTGCAAGCAGGGACTGAGTTTTTTGGCAGGGAAGCAGCACAATAACACAGCAACCCCCCCACGCACTTCAGCCAGCCTGACAGCACTTCAGTAGGGTTACACACTCGTGTATTGATATCTGCAATCATATTCACTCTCCCCGACTTACAGAAATCCAAGAAAACTGTTGAAGACACCCAGACAATGAAATCAATGGGACAGTGATGAGTCTTTACAGAGTAACATGTGCAGAGATGAATAAAAGTGTTTGGGTTGTGGCAGTGTAGAGGCAGGGAGGTAAGGAAGGGGGGAGGCTTTCTTTGGGTATTTTGTATTATTTGGTACATTTTTCCTGACGATTTAAGCCTGGTAGAAAGAACAAGTGTTCATAGCTGATGAGCCAAAAATAAGAGAGTAATCACAAATAAACCAGAATTATTCCTCAGCTGTGAATCAGTAGACAGCACTTCCTACAGGCCAGCATGCACAAGACAGTGGCACGTGTAAGGTCGGAGAGTGATAAAATCAATAATTCCCCAAGCAGGGAAGAAGAGCCCAGTGGTTTCAGCAAATGACACAAATTAGCCCTCTCTCCACAGCTGTGTGCCGCTCTTTTGGAAGCCTTTAGGAACAAAACCCTCCTCACCCCAGGAAGGTAACAGAATCCATGCCCGTGTCTCCCTTTCCCTCTGTTTATACAGGCAGGGATAAGGATGCAGCCTGGAGGTGTTTGCTTATTTTATCAAACAGCAAATTGATTGTAGCTGTTGGATAAAAGCACTGACATTTCATAAACTGCACAGAAGAATTCTGCTGACACAACTCCAGACGGGTCCAATTTGATTAAACTAACAAATTCTCTCCTGGAAACACCTACAGATTTGTCCCTGCTTTTACCAGCCTGAACTTTTACTACCTTGGCTCCTAAACACAGAGGTGTTAGCTAACAGCACAGCCTGACTCGAGAGGCATGAACTCAACCCCCCCTAAGCCCCACACTTTTAGCCAAATTGGCACCACACTGTGTTGAAACCAGGACCGAGGCTGTGAAGCTTTGAGCCCCCTTGTGACAAACAAGAAACACCTTTCTGAGAGCTGAGCAGAGCACCAGGCCCTGTTGGCACCAAGGATTCCTCCAGGTGAGAAGCAGGAAGCTGTCCCAGCCCCGTGGAGTCTGAGCTCACACGTGTGTGCTATCCACACTCCGTGCTGGTGCCAAGCTGGAGTCTTTCACGTTTTTCCCTCATCCCAGGGTGCTGGCAGCAGGACAGTCCTCAGCCCAGCTGGAAAGGGAGGGCTCTGCTGTGCCTCTCCTGCAGCATGTTCTCCTCCCCTCTGCGTGTGTTAGGGCAGGCAGGAAAACACAAGTTCACAGGAGCTAAAAAGCCACCCTGAGGACAGGCAAGTGAATCCTCTCAGTCCTGCCCTTGGCAGGTAATCAGCATTTACTGAAATGTCTGTGAACCCACTCCCCTTTTAGGTTGCTGTTCTTGGAAGGCTCACGTGGATGTCCAGGTTTTGCTGGAGATGATAAATATTGTAAAGAGGCATTTTAGCTTCTTTTAGCACTTCTGCACAATTTAAACCACTTTCTCAAATGTGCTGTTCAGGCAAGACCTCACTGGAGCCCAGAGGGCTTTGTTCCTTCAGGTGGTAACAGGCCAGGCCCTTTCCCTCTCCCCAGCTCCAAGCTAATCCCTCTCCTTCACACACATCACACTCGGCCTTAGGGATAGCTGCATTTTTGAAAAACTGTTTGTGTAATGTATGAAGACTAACTTGGATTCATGAATATTTGATTTAATATACATTTATTTCCCCTAAAGGAAGATACATTTTATTTAATACTGATTGCAGTTCTTATTACCTTCCTAAACCCAGCACACCACTCAGCATTCCAATTATGCCAGCACGCTACAGTTATGGCTGAGGAAGCACTTTCATTATAAGCTTCTGTTTTTAGACACTTGTAAAACTCCTACTATTACATGCTCATCCCCCAGCCCATCCTGCAAAATAGTCCTTGGAGCTGAGGATGCTCCAGGTGTTTCTCAGCCCAGGCAGGGCAAGACCTAAACCTCCTTGAGCCAAAATTTCCTATTCATGTTGGTAGAAAGCTGTGATCCAGCCCAGCTGTGACAACAGCAACAATACTGTACTAAAAAACCTGAATGAAATAAAAAATAAACCCTCACTGCTCAGTTTACATTGCAATAACTACTTGAAGTGGTTTTAAATCTGGACACAACTTTAATTCTGCCCTGCAGCACCACATGGAGTGTGTAACCCACACACAGCAATCCCCAGATCCCCTGGCTGCTGTCCAAGTCCTTGGATCTGGAGCACACACAGAAGGAACACCAGCCCAACAACTCATATTTTTTTCCTCACAAAGCTTGCATTTGCTGAAGAAATCCCTCCTCTCTCAGGAGATCAATTGCATTTATGGAGCAGAGTTACTGCTGAAGAAGAGGCAACACTTCAAGTGACATTTTGCCTGGTGTCTTTATGTCCCTGGCTGGGATGCTGAGCATTCTGCTGCCCTCCAGAATCCCTGGCTGATTTAGGACAGCTGTGGACTTAAGAGAAAAATACTTCCCCCGTTATCTTCATGAGTGCAGTCAATCTCAGCAGCCAACATTTGGAAGAGAGTTGGTTGGCTGGTTTTACAGCTTAAACGGTGCTAAAAAGAAACAGCACAGGTCATTCTGCTTCCTCTCACCCAAAGTGTTACAAAGCACTTTGTAATGTGCCCACCAGCCTCAGGTCTGACTTGCAGCTCCCTCCAGCAGCTGCCAAAATGCAGCAATTTCAGAGGTGAAAAAACAGCTGCTTCCAGACAGGACCAAACATTTCACTGGGAGACTCAAAAATATTACTTGCTCAAGTGAAATGATTACATGAGCTTAGATAGAGGGGGGAAAGTAATTAGTGATTTTTAAATTCTGACCAGGACAAAGAGTGAGATAGGGGAGCAAAGCGTGCTGGAGAACTGTCCGAGGGCCTCAAGTGCAGGAGCTGCACTGCACAGAGCAGGGCAGGCAGGATGGGGCAGAGATGAATAGGAATGCTGATTACTTCTACCAAAGCTCAGGAAACGCTCTGCGATCTCACTGAAGTGCCCGGAATAGTATAATTGGTTCAATTGTCTCACTCAATCCGCATCTGCAGCCATCCATTGTCCTTTGCCAGCCAGCCCCGCTCCTGGCCCCGGCTGCATCCTGCTCGGGGCCTATCCCACATTACAGCCGAGATTAGATAAGTGGTGTTTTGCTTTGTGCTGTAATGTGTTACTGTTTCATGCTGGGATGTATAAAAGAAAAATGCAATCACGGACCGAAGGGGAAGAAAGGGAGGGAAGGAAGCACGGAGACATTTGTTTTGAGGCTTCGTTACTCTCTTTAATAAACAGATTTTTCAACAGGTTATGATCTGACTGCTTGTGCGGATAATAGACGGGTTGGGGTGTAAAATGTGACGTGCACCAAACCTGGCTGGAGAACTGAATGGCACAGGATGTTTGGAAAAGTCACCTGCTCAGCATCACAGCCCCGTTCAGGACCCTGCTGTCCCTGCTGCCATCAGGAAACAGCGACACAGGGAAAAGTCCTTGCCCTGAGGAGCTCACAATTCAAACAACAGCGAATATCGGACTGCCAAAGGCATTGCTAGGTCAGGAGGATGATGCAGGGCTCAGCTGGGGGCTGCCGTGGCTAGCAGGAACAGCGAGGGGCTACCTGGCTGCGAGCCCTAGGTCAGCCTGACTCAGCACCCGCCGGGCTTTGCTTCCCCGGCACCTCCTGAGCACATCCCTCCTGTCTTCAATGCTCATTACATTCCAGGCAGAACAGCACATATTTACCTAAGCGAGCCCTGCCGGTGCGAGCGCTGGCTCCCGGCAGCCGGCGGATCAAACCCGTCCCGCTCCGCATCCCTGAGCCGGCGCTCCGGACACGTCCTCCCGCAGGAAGCGGAGCGTGGGGCCGGGGCTGTGCTCAGCAGACGCTGCAGCCCTTTGCACTTTCCCAGCGCCTTTCAGCCCGGTGCTTCAGCAAACAGAGCGAACCTCCCGCGCCCCTCTCCTGCAGAGCCACAAATCTCCCCGTTTCACACACCGCAGCACCAAAGCTCGCAGGGATTTAAGGCTGAATCCCACGAGCTTCCAGCAAGGGGGCTCATATTCCCCCCTCCCCGCGTGCCCAGAGGCAAAGCCTCCAGCTGTGGCCGCAGCCCCGGGGGACAGCGGTGGCCGGAGCCATGCCCGGGATGAGGGCTCCCTCTCCCGTTACGAGCGCGGCCACCTCTGCCTTTGGGGGAAGCCTCAAAGGCCGCGCCGCATCCCGAGGGAAGATGCAGGATTCTGGGGAGGACCAGGAAAGTACTGCCAGGGCTCTGCTCAAGACCTGGAAGGGTTATTAACCAGAAACTATATAAGGAAGGATATCCCAAAAATATTTCTTTCCACTGGACAGGAATGCCAGGGTGAAATGCCAGCAAGCATGGGTTTCGTTTGGATTCTGAGCACCAGCACAGAGCTCTGCCTTGGCAAATCATTCAGAAGATTAGTTCAGTGTTTACCAGCAGCCTTTCCCCATTGCTCCTTCATGGTACGCACAAAAAATTCATCATCTTTGCTTCCTTGAGAATCCCCTCATCCACTACAGCCTGGCAGGGGGAGGAGGGAGGCATGGGGTGGGACAAGTGAGCACCATCCTCCTCCAGCCTTGCCTTCATCTGAAATCCTGGTCCCGAGCTCCAGTCTCGAACATGGGCATGTCCTGCCTCTTGGCTCTGCCTATCAAATCATTATTAATCTCTCTGGCCTGTGTATATTCATTAGATAAACACTGAAACTGTGATGGTTTTTATTGTCTGCTCCGTACACATCATAACCCTGGGAAGACAAGATGAATTTGACAGCTAATGTAAAAATTACAGCAGGCAATATATCTTAGATTTGGGTGGAACACCAAGATGAGAGTTAATCAATAAAATCCTAACTTAGGTATTGTATGAAATGGCACTTCATTCATTATTAGGAGTTGGTATAAAACGTGATTTACTGGTTTGATGTATTGGCCCTTCACCTTAGGGACCTCTTTTCAAATCCAGTCCAATCCAAAGTGACTAAAGATCCCTGTAGCCCAAGGGCTTGGGAAGGATACCACTGCCAGGAATTTATGGGAGCTTGCTTGTAATGAAATGTTTGTAGGCACAGAGATGCTGGAAGGGTTAAACCTCAAGCCAGCACATTCATGGAAAGTCAGCCACTTCCTCTAAAAACATCAAGTAAAAACGAACATGTGCTGGGCATTCCTTTCTCTCCTCATGGACTGTCCCCAGTCCCTCGACAGCAAGTGCTGGAGCACAGACTGCTTTCCACTTTCATTTGCTTCTCTCCCTGCTCTAGAAAGCTCCAAGGACTTAAGTGGTCGGGGTTTTTATGTTTGGTGGTTGGGTTTTTGTAAGCCCTCAACATGAAAGGCACTTTCTGATCCCTAAACAAAGATACAGGGGTCACAAAACCCACTGGCTCAGGTACAGCCCAGCCCAGATGCTCCAGAGCACTTGACTATTAAACCCCAGTGAACTCCCCAGTAATTTTAAAGCCATATTCACACATCAGATTTTGAAGCCTGATCCATGTAAATAAGACTTGGCATCTACGAAGAACAAGTTTAACTATAATATCAACTACAATTTTAATTACAATGGTCCAAGAACAGACCTCTGATGGAGCTGCTCTGCCATGGAGCTCCTTTATCCCCATCCCCCTTCCACTCCAGGAAGAGAGGGAAGAGATGCTCCTATTGTATCACACTTGAAAATTAAGAGGGTTGTTTATTTTTTTTCCAAAAATCCTCACAGTTTTTTTGCACTGGGGTGTTGCACTACTAAGCACAACACAAACTCAATCCTCCTGCAATATTTCAAGAGGAAAAAACTTTAATAATTCATAGAGAAAACACATGGCAGCACAGCCCATCCTCCCAGCTCAAAAGGGCACAGAAAGCAGTGGTTTGCTCTCCTGCTGTCTTTTTGCAATCAATTGCTCCAGGAGACCTTGTACAAAAGACCTGGCTCAGGTGTCCTATGAATCCAGTAGCCATCACAGCCCAGTAAACCTGAATGAGAAGTGGGATGATTTAGATGCTAATGACTAATGGAGTGATATCTGTCTGTGCAATTGGCAGCCATGCAGGGATAGCAGGGAGCTCGCTCGGGTCTTGTCTGTGCAGGGAGAAGAGAAAGATCCCTTATCGCATTTTATAAGTTTGCATTTATAGGGCAAATAAAATAGAGCGTTTTTAAAACCAGGAAGCATTTCAGAGGACAGATTTTTTTTTTTTTTCCATATAAAAATCACAGATAGAATTTAACTTTAAATACTTTTCTGGCTAGGGAAAAAAAATCAATTGAACTGATTACCTTGTTGAGTACCAGTGAAGATTTTAGTTGTCTTTGTAATTGCAATTTTTCCTTGCTGGCTTTTAAACATAAAAGGAAAGTGACTTTACTGCTGCAGTAAAACCATGGGCCCTAGTCAAAACCAACAAAGCAGAGTATTAACCCTCTTTGTGCTGTTCCAGCTCCACAGGCACCTTTAAACTCTTTCTGTTCAGAAGATCAGTGGTAAATCCATCTCATGTGCTTTAGAGGCAGCATTTTAATTTTTTTTCCCCAAAAACCAACCAATTTTGACAAGCTTCTAGAAAAAATGAAATTAAAGGAGCTGATAGTTCCTGTAACCAGCAAAGTGGCTCCCACTCAAAGGGCAAGGGAGTGCTCAGGTTCCCAGGGACTCCAGGGAACAGAAGCCAGCTCTGCCCAACAGCAGAGCTGTGGTCACTCTTTGCTGTGACTCCTTGGCCCACCTCATGGCAGCCACCTGCACTTTTTCTCCCTGTTTTTCATTTCCAGAGGCACACTTTCAAGGGCTGCAGGGCCCTGCATTGGTACCACTTCAGCACCAGAAAGGCAGAGGTGCCTGCCCTGGGGATGGAAAGCTCTCAGACCCACCGACCCAGCAGCGAGGGGAGCTCTCCCAGCAGTTCAGAACCCGTGTCCTGATGGAACCACTGGGCTGCTGGGAATACCACCTAAAACTCTCCACAGCCCTCTCAGATTGGGTCAATACCACAGGATTTTGGGTCAATACCAAAGGTTTGAATGTCAACACCAGCCATGAGGTTGAGACACACCATGGCAGCAGCAAGAGCTGCCCTTGGCACACCCTGCAGTCTGTTGGCATTGGTGCCTCCAGCACTCCCCCTGCTCTTCCAAAGAGAAGGAACCCTCAGGCCAAGCTGCACCTGCTCTGCCTCCCCTGCATCCCCCTCCTCCCCAGATCACCATACCAGAGTGCCTTCAGTGCCAAAAGAATTTCCAGTGTCACTTAGTAGTGATAAGATTCCACATATGTCTCCTGAGATTTATATTTATACATTGCTCTATATACAACACTCCCCACTCATAACAGGCATGGTTACAAGACAATCAGTTAGAGGGAACAAAAATAGATTTCCCAAACCAGACATCATAAATTCAGTCCTTCACCCCCCCCAGTTTAAAACCAGCACAAACTGCAAATATAAAAGTGACACTTTGAGGCTTCTGCAGGTCCTGCTGGCTCTCTGAACAGGGACCAGAACCAAGGGAGGCAAGGACTTGAGCTGGAGATGCAGCTTCCCTCCAAATAATCATCCAGGAACAAAATGGACTTTCCTCAGACAAAACAGCAAAGATTCAGCCATTCAATAACCATTTCTGGTCAGAATTTACTTTGCTTCTACCACCCTGGATTCTCCAGACAGCACTTTATGCATTTCCCCTGCCACCCTAAATCACCAGCTCTGTTGTAACACTTTTATTGTAGCCCATCCACAGGCACAGACTGTCACTGATGTGCAAGCCACGCTGAGGAGGGAGCCAAGGGAGCAGCCCCTGGCTCAGGAAATGGGGCTGCCTCCAGCCTGGGCCCTCACTGACACAGCACTCCCACCCAGGGGGACAGAACTCCCCAGGCCCACCACACTTGCTGCTGGATATAATTTCTTAAGACAAATTTCCACTTCTAATTCTTTTGGGATTCCATAACGGTCCCTCTCTGGATACTTCAAGAGGCAGGAATGGTTGAAGTTACACTTCATGTTTCTTAGGGCTCTGTGTTTTCAACCATGTGGCTTTCTAGAGTCCGTACAACCTTACCCACTTAAAGCAGATGAAAACAAGTCCAGCTAAACCCAGCTTTACCTCAGCAATGGTCCCAACCAGCTGGCCCTCCTCTAACATCCCCCCAAAATCCTCAGCAGTTGTCACTGAAATATCCCAAGCAAGGAACAGGAAATGCTGTGAGGTGTCAGTCACGGTTTGAAAGATCACAAAGTCAAAGACTGCAGAGCCTGTTCTGGGGCTGACGAGGAAGCATGGTAGACACTTGCTAAACTCACAGTTTGCTCTCACTCTGCAGAGCAAGGTTTGTGAAGCCAAATCCACAACACTTCTCGTGGGTAGGAGATCAAAGGTGCATCTACTGAACTACTTCAGCACTTTTGTCTGGGCAGGAAGCAGAGAGTCAACAGAATTTCTTTAGTTCCTCTTTTCTAATACCTTAAATGTCTTAGAAAGCCACCAGCCCATGGTGGTTGTGCAACACTCCACACACGGGCACACACAGGGACTTTGACAGGACATTCAGGAGTCCTGAGAGTCACTCTGGCTTTGAAGTCCCTTGATCTGGCACACAAATTACCAGGTGTTTACAACACATGGGGTTGAACACAGAAAAAAAGAGTGAAACAGCAGATGGAACTCACAGTGAGAGGAGCAAAAACTCTGAACAAATTCTAACTAAAATATTGAATTGAGTGCTACTCCTACAACCGCTTCCAAAACAATCATCCCATGCCTGTTTCAGATGTAGCGTGGATCATCCTGGTTGTTCTGACCCAGGCTGTGCAGGTGGGTGTCACACCAAGCTGCCAGCAGCCAGGGGTGGTTTCTAAAGAGCACCTCCCAACACCAGCGTGTTTAATGCCATGCAAGGCTCTCCCTCAGCCCCGCGCTCCCCAGCCTCACACTGCATGTTCCTGCCCTCATTCCAACTGAGGATTTAGCTCCTTGTTGTCAGAGGATGAATGTTTTTATTCTGTTTGCTCCCAGGCCAGTATCAAAAGCTCCCAGTACATGGGTTAACCAGATGATCCTTTAATACACAAAGGACCCCCAAACAGCTTAACCTTAACCCATCCGTAAAGATTCCACCCAGCCTGCTAATGCTGTCCTGAATCGTGTTCTCTATTATTACGTCTGAAATCCGTTAAAATTTCACACAATTTCCTGCACAGCAGTGTATATAATAGTGCTGGGAGCCAATATGTTTCTATAATTGGGCCTGTAGTGGGGCAGAGTCCAAAGCAATTAATCCAGCCTCCTTCCTTGTTTGCGCCCATATAAAGCTGACAGGGTAGAGAGTAATTGGAAGTGAGCGGCCTCTATCCCCTACTTTAAATTAATATTTTCCTGTTCTGATTTAATTTCACCCAGTAACAGTGACACAAAGACACGCCATGTCAAGCACTAAGTAATCTGCAGCAGCTGCCTTAGGAGGAAACTTTTATTCATCAGTAATATAGTGACCTGTATATCACTCCACACACTGTACACAATATTCCTGTCACACAGACAGCTGCATTTAACTCTGTATAATCAGCAGAGATGGGGGAAAAATATATATATAACATGTATATAGTCCTTTATATGGGTGTTTGTATGAAGATACAAAACAGATGCAGGAATTTATTTAATTATAAAACACTCAGCTTTCCAAAAGGGGAAAAAAAAATTAAATGGCAAATATAAAAAGCATGCTAATAAGCAGAGCCAAGAATCCATGCAAATGAAAAGCCAGAAGTAATGGCCAAAACAGCCAGGCCATTAAATCAAATCACTGAGAAAATAATGGCTAAACTCTCTCTTACTTGTAACACTCAATTTATGTAGTCAATATGGCTCTGAATGAATGAGTGAAGGTACTAAGAGCACAAATCTAAATTCAATATACATATCTTAGAAAAATCCCCAGCGCCCGCGCTGAGGAGGCGCAGAGAGCGGGCGCTGCAATCGCCCGGCGAGCGGGGGAAAACAGAACTGCCTTCAGCTGAGATCATTCCCTGCTTGCCTCACACAAAACATCCCAATGTCCAAAACGTGGGCAACAAGCCCACAGCTGCCAGAGAATTTATGGGAGTCTGAAAAGCTGGGACCAGGCAGGGCTTGGGAGGATGGGAATGGAGAGCAGGAGTTCCTTGAGCTGGCCCAGGATCTGCACAAGGTCTGGGACACGGTCAAACACTAAAGCTGCTCCCCCCCTTCAATACATGCTAAATTCACATACAGTGTAATGTGTTTTTAATTCCTAGACTGCTCAGACATGGACCAGAAGCAGGAGCCCACTCTTGAAGTGGCATTACTTGTTGCAAATATGGGATTTGTTTTCCAAATAAATAAGGCTGCTCAGTCTTACCCCTCAGATTTGTTTTCCAGGGAATTTGAAGCTAACAGCTTCTTTGTCTCCAGCCCACATTTGAGAAGCACAGTAGAGTGGCATGGACAACACCACAATGGCAGCAGGCACAGCTTCCCTGACCAAAGCATAACAAAATTCACCACTAACACACTGCAGGCTCAGCTCTCTGTGCTTGGGAATGGAAAGGAGCTGAAGGATCTGTGTGTAGGGTGAAGAACTGAAGAGCCCATTTTACAAGCTGGTGCTCGATGCGCAGCCTGGAGCAGTGACATCCAAGTTTATCAGGGACACTGAAGGAGCTGCAGGAGGTTTACTTGCAGAAAAGTGTAGTCTCAGGTGACTACCGAGGGACATTGCAGCTTAGCCCTCTGTGGATCAGCAGCTCATTGCCAGTTGCCTAAATTTTCTCCTCCTCTCTTGCTCCTGATTCCGTTGGATTTTCTCCCTACTTGCTAGTATTACATTTCCACTTACAGGCAATGTGCTTAGGCCAGAGATGATCACCAGCACGGGCAGCTAGAAATAGAGCTGACCCTAAGAAGTCCCCTGCATTAAGCTCAGCTCAGCTGCCAGCTGATCCTACAGCAGTGGCCACAGCCCTGAGAGACCCTTCCTGTATCTGGCCCAGGAGCTGAGGCCATGGGACATCACATTCAGCTGTCACAATATTGTCACCTGCTTGCAGAAACAGCTCCTGCCCTGGCAGGGGACTTCCAGAAATATTCTCAGCCCTGGGATTGCTGTGCTCCCCAAAAACCCCATCATATCACTACAGCCCTGCTCCAGGCTGTGCTCACAAGACTCCCAAAATCCCAAAGCCACAGACTTTGCAACATCCTGCACAGCTCAGGCATTTGTGCCACAGCTGAGGACACTGATGCTCCTTGTGCCCACAGGGTTTGTGCCCACACCAGCAGTGGTTACTTTTGGTGTTCGTTTCACAGGAGGAAGGAGGTTTGGTTCTGCACATGCTTAGCTCTGTTACATTCTTATTAGTCACTGCTGCTCCCATCACCTGCCAAATCCATTTACACCAGCAGACATTTCTAAATGTGACCTTGTTTTTGCAGTGAAATGACAAAAAGCTTTTCCCCAATAACACTTTGGACACAGCTGCACGTGTCCCACTGCTCTTCTGCAACACATGGAACTCAAGCAGAAGGGATGCCATGTAGAAGAAAGGTATTTACTTCAGGGCAGGGTTTTGCTCCTAAAGAAAATCATAACAAAATGAGCTGCTGCAGCATCCTCCAGCATCCTGCCTGCAGGAGAGAGCCAGGGTGGGCACCTTGCAATACAGAACCACATTGCTCCAGCCAGGACAGAGACCTTCCTAGGCTAGCAGGGCAATCTGCAGCTGAGGATCCCTTTTATTCACACAAAAACAAGCAATGACACCACCAGCACCACATCTAACCACACCCCCCTGCTCTTATTCAGCACTTTGTCTCATGGTGACACTGAAACAATCTCAGCCTTTTTACCTTTTTCTCTTACTTAATTTCGCTAAATTCTGCTGTCAAAAATAGTAAATAGGAAGCAAATAGATCACCCCGATTCTACTCATTATTCCCATTGATTTTAAGTCTGGACAGGGCTATTACGATCATGTAACAAATTGTCTATTTGTAGAAAGAAAAGTTTAAAAAATGGCAAGTTATCTGTTTTTGACCCAAAGCGATGGGCAGCATTATAACCAGCTGTTCCCCTTCACTCCCGAGGTGGCTGCAGTTAGTGGCAGAACAAATGATCCCTTTGTGCAGTTTTGCATAAATGTTTGTCAAGTGTCTTGGGCTTCCCTCACAACGTTGGCTATTAAGGAACAGAAGTAAAATTCCCGGGAGCAGAAGTGTGTGTAGGGAGTTATCCACTTAGGCTAAAATCCTCGTCAATATATTTTTGTCTCGGGAGAATCCCCATGCAAATAGGAGAATAAAATCCGTGATCACCATGCAGAGGGTGGTTGCAGGAGGACAGGCAGGTGCAGGGAGCACTTGAGCAATCCTGCGGTGGCACAGCCTTCTCCAACTGGCAAAAAAATGCTGGAGCCAGCATTAAAAAAAAAAACAAAACAAAACACCAACCTCAAAAGCTTTTGAGCATCAGCCTTGCAGCCAAGCACACCCAGCACACTTCGATTTTGATGTACAGTTTGAAACAAATCAATAGCAGTATAATAATACTCAGCACGCTGTGTAATTTTTATATCATTAGTTTTCATTTTCCGCTCCCCATGCATCAAAAAACTTACAACGGGCTCGTAAAGTTTATTTAGTATTCCATGAATTCCTAATCAGTTTCATTTCATAATGATTCAGAGCGGCCGTTGCCAGGGCCCTGGTGTCAAAAAATCGATAAAACCAACACACTTTTCCTGATGGCGGCTGCAAAAGGATCTATTGTAGGGGAATTATGATTTATGTCTGGGCTGCACCACGAGCAGCAGCAAGCGACAGCCTGGCTCAAGAGCTGAGATGTTCGCCAATAATGATTTATATGCGCTCTTCTCCCTCCCCCGGCCCCCGGGGTCCCCCCTGTGCTCCAGCCCGGCCCCAGATGCCGGGAGCAGAGCCCGGGCTGCGTGAGCCGGGCTCAGCGCTCCAGCCCAGCCGGGCTGTGCCGGGCTGTGCTCGCCGCAGGGCNTATGTCTGGGCTGCACCACGAGCAGCAGCAAGCGACAGCCTGGCTCAAGAGCTGAGATGTTCGCCAATAATGATTTATATGCGCTCTTCTCCCTCCCCCGGCCCCCGGGGTCCCCCCTGTGCTCCAGCCCGGCCCCAGATGCCGGGAGCAGAGCCCGGGCTGCGTGAGCCGGGCTCAGCGCTCCAGCCCAGCCGGGCTGTGCTCGCAGCAGGGCTCACCCAGCAGCGCCGGCCTCGCACAGGGACACAGCGCCCGGCGCTGCCCCGCTCCCCCCCGCGCCCTGCCCTTGTCCCCAGGCTCTGTGACAATCTATTCAGCTCCAGATGAGCACGGGGACCGTTCGATTTTCAGCTCTGTGCAGAAGGTGCCTATTTATCTTGGGGCACCCGTTCTGTCAAGGCTGCCGGGCGCGGGGAGGGTGGCGTGCGACTGGGCTCTGTGTCACCGAGTCGTGCCACGAGAGGGGGAAACAAAAACTCTGCACGGAGATAGGGACACGCAGCGTGAGGGACCCGAAAAGTTAAAGAGTTTCAAAGAAAAATCCTTTTCTGAAGGCCAAGAAGCCAAAATCTGAAGGTTGCGGTTGTTGTCAGTCGCATGGCACAACACCCAGAAAATACGGGCGCTCTGGGTTAGGAGGGGGAGGGATGGCCCCGCCGGGAATGTGGAGGTGGCTCCTACTCCCGGAGGAAGCAGCAATGCGCAGGGCTGGCAGCGGGTTCTGCTCCATTTCCTATGTTAATCAGGTTGGTGGCTCTCCACCGGGGAGAGGCAGGGCCGGGGAGGAGCATTTGAAAACAAAGCGCAGGTAGAGCTTGTTGTTAAAGTCCTGTTTACAGAAGGGATTAACAGCATCGCTTAAACATCTAAATTAATTTATTGAGGTGCCTTTACTACCCTTTTCTTATTTCCAAAAAGAATTTTCAACAGCCCTGCTCCATGAGGAGCTTCCCTGCCCTCACTCTGCTTCACAAAGCTGTTGATGCTTTTCCAAGCACAGTCCTTCAGCCTCCAAGGCACAGCCACCTTTCCATCCTAATTTTAAATATTAAGATGTACAGCAGCACGTATGATTAACAGCTTGCTTTCACATGTTCTGAGCTCTAGCAGAAGCTACAAGGAAGAGGATATGTTTGGAGTCACCATGACCCAACACAAGCACCGGGAGCTCCAACACAGCCCCCTCCACTGTGCCAGTCAATAAAGTAAATTATTGGGGTTTTTCCTGTAGCAGAATCACCTGGCTTTATTGCACACATTAGGCAAGAGAGGGGAGCAAAGGGGGGAAACGTGCGACTGGGCTCTCTTCCTTAGAGAATAATCTTCCTTTCAGGTGAGTTGCTGATCAGAAATCTGGCTCATGGCCAGCACCCAGCTGCCCTGAGCAGACAATGCCCTCACTCACTTTTAGCCTCTGGACATCACATAAGAAGTGCTCAGTTTTGGGGCTGGCTGGAGGAAGGAGTGCACATAACCATGCAAAGCATCACCTCCCTTCCCTCTGACAATCGTGCTCACAAGTTCTTTTCTCTGTTAAAACACAGACCTGAAACTTTCTTATAAGAATAAAGCTGAGGTTCACACCCAGCTCCAGATCTTTGAGTTAAACACTTCTTGGTCCTTCTATGAATACATGCAGTTAGAAGGTTGAAAATTAAGTATTCAGCACAAGCTCCTCAGCAAGTCTCTAGTAAACAAAGGGGAAGTTTAAGTTGGAATTATGCCACTTGGTTAATAACAAGCAGTTATGATGAGATGATTCAATAGCTTGGGTGAAATGAAGGTCCCAGAGACAGTATTGCCTCCATTTATTTACATACCTCGTGTCCACACACACACACACACTGTTTGCTGATTATCTTGGAAAAGCAAAGGTTGAGATCCAAGCTTCTGCTCTCCCTGCTCCAGTGTGAACACAGGCTTTGTAAATTGAGAGTACATCAACTAGCAAAGCACTCCGAGGCACCCAAGGGTGCTGGTGTTCTTATTTGGGGAGCAATTCCAAGAAAAAGCCTCCCTGGAACACAGCATCCTCTAACAGGGACATGCAGACAATTACACGAGTCCCTGACAGAACAGTTGACAGGCATTTGCTGCCAGCATGAAGCTGAGTCTAGCAGAAGTAATTAGCCACCAGCTTTTCAAATTTATATTCTCTTTCTGAAGCAACAAAACTGATATATTTATTTTTAAATTAGGCTGGTGAGTGATGGTGATTTTGGGAAACTGAAGCCACTGAAGGAGGTTTTGTACAGTCTTACAGTGAGCAAGTTTCACTCTCTTTTCTCTCCCTGAATGAAGCCCAAAAGAAAGAGATCTGGCACAAGGTTTGGAGGTGAGAAGCAGCAAAACATAGACAGTATTGAGAAAAGGTGAAAAAGATAGTTCAGGGGGAAAAGATGCATGCAAGGAATGAGGATAAAACTCTTCCACTTCATGGCAAGAGGAGCTTTGCTGCTACAAACTCCTCCTGTTCACTCACAGCTCACTCACTTGTGCTGCCTCTAAGATGTTGTGCAAAAACTTCTCAGCAAGGAGTGAATTTTCTTAAAATCCACCTGAGACTCCCCATGAGTGAGGGACAATAACTGGGCCAGCAGACAGCACACCTGCACATGAAGAATTCTGCTAGAAAAGGCATATCCCTACTTTTATCACCTTTGAATTTAACCCAGGAATTAGTGGATGTAGTCATTAAGACCTGCAATCTTATTTATAGGACATTTTTCAGAAAGACAAAAAGACCTGCATGGACAACATAATTACATTTTGCTTAGCATAAGTTAGCAATTTTGGTACAGCCACATTAAAAAGAAAATAGAGTTCTCTTCCCCTCAAAAAAAGTAGATGCTGTTTAGAACTGCACTTTTACTACGTGGAGGGGGAGAAACCGGCTAAAATATTGAGATTTAAGGGAAAAAAATAATCATGAGTTTGTGTTCCCGGGCTCCTGTGAATATTTTCAGCATATTTCACCATATCATTGCACGGTGGGCTCTGTTCCTGCTGCCAGAATGGATGTTCCATCATTTCTATAGTGGGCCTGTGTGACATTCATTAAGTGCAGCTACAAAGGGAGAGGGTTAAACAGCGCGGCCTCTTTTCTGTGATTTGGTCATACATCAGCAGGCGCTCCAGGTTAAATGCCCAGGATCCTGCAGCAGATGGATCGGGAGAGGCACGGAGGCAGATACTTCACCCCACACTACTTAACCCAGGGAAATGAGTCTCGGAGTCGGTGTCATGGTAAAATATGGAAGCTCACTCAGATAATGTGCAGTTGAAAATTTTTTTCCCGAGCCTTTACAAGCGACTGCACGTTAAGATCCCGCACACCCCCTTCTGCAAACTGCCAGCTCACTCCTCTACAGAGCCTATTTTTGAGTGTAATTTGTCTTTATTGACCATCAAATAAGAATTTAAACCCATAGTGCAATCAGTGGTAGAAGCCCCAAATATTTCTTCTTTGCCTCTAGCTTCACCCCAAGACAAACTGTACACTGGGAGGTTTATTTTTCCTTACCCAAAAGTCCTTTTGAAATATTAAAGTAGACACTTACTTTAAAGTTATCACCCTACTGTGCTTTATCTGGGTCTGAAGACCAGGTCACACACTTGCCTGTTCCAGGAGAGCTCTGGGAGCCCTCCCAGTGCCAGGTGCTGCACCAAGTGGGTTTCCTGCCCTGTCCCCCAGAAGCTGTGCACCTCATCTGGGATTCCTCTGCACTTCTGTCTCATTCCTGACTGCTGTACTTCCAGGTGTTGGTTTCTATTTCTAATTCTCAGCCATTTGTCAGCTAAAGGCAATGCACCTCTTCAGCTGTGCAGTGTTTCAGTCTTCTGGATTAGCTCAGCTCCAGAATGTCTTCCTAAGAAGCTTTTCAAGAACCCAATTCCAGCACCTTTTGGAAAATGCACTATTTAAAGTCCTGTCACCAGGATACTGCCATTGTGGCACGTTTACAATGCATCTGCAAGGCATCAGCCAAAAGATGTAGTAGCCCTGCAGGTCAGAGGTCCCATCTGAGTTTTTTCAGTAATGGCTGAAGTGGTTTCATTCTTCTCTAAAGCTAAATCAAAAGTTTTACTATCCCAGTTCACATACAGAGGGGAGGAGCAGGATAAGGGCAAAGACACAGTGCTAAGAGATCAAAACCAAAGCACTCCATTCTGACTGCCTTAGTTTATTCCATCCCCTCCCCAAAAAAGAGTAAAAGTCAGAATTTAGCTAATCAATGAAAAGAGACACAGTTAGCTCACCAAAGCATTGGTACATGGGCACACACGCACACATGATCATAAGGCAATGCCAATAATTCACACTCTGCCATGGACAAACAACTATCGAGTTGTGACCACAGTCCTTCCTTTCCCTTAATCCTAATTGAAAATCCAGAGCCCTGCAACATCTATTGTGTTTTTTAATATCTCAGAAATAATTGCTAATCAAAGCCTCACACGGCGAGGCCGGTAGGAAGTGGATCCATGTCCTCAACACAAAATTTTCATGTGAGCTGGAAGAGTGGGAAGATGCAGGGACACCTAATTTCCACCTTGCAATCCAGCTCCATCTGATGAAAAAGATTGCCCAGCAGTAAAAAATCAAAGTCACACTGTCCTGGGGAGAGCCGGAACGGTGACAGGTCCGAGCATGCCGGGAGAGCAGGCATGCAGGCAAGTGAAAATTTGGTCTCCACTAGGTGTGGAAAGTCAATGTTATTTGTTTTTAAAGTTATTTTAGCAAACATGTAGCTTTTGTTCTCTTATCAAGACTGATTGGACACACGGGGGTTCCGCTATCTTATTAACCTTACCAAGTCTTTGCCATTTTATCTTATTTTTAAAAATTATTTCTGTTCATTAGTGCCAACTCCACCAGAAGAAATCCAGTTGGTTTTCCCCAGTCTGTGGTGGTTACAGCAGTGCATTATTTGCTCCCTTCTAACAGAGGAAAGAAATCTATACAGAAAGAAAATAATTTAGCGGCAACTCTTTATCACTGAAATATTTAACATCTAAAAGCATTTTTAAAGCTAACGCAGTACACACATAATTAACAGCTTGCCTCGCTAATTAGGTGACTCCTTGCTAATGAGGTAGCAATAAGCTGAGCAGCAGTCACAGAATGTGCAGACAAGGTCTTCCCAGGCAGTTTGCGACTTCTGTCAAAACAACCAGCAACACTTTTCCTTCCCAAACAGCTTTTTCCTCCCCCGAAGCAGCCGCAGCTCGGGATGTGCTGAACGCGGCGTTAACAGCCCCAGGCTGGGGTGTCCCTGCCCCATCCCTGGCTCAGCGCCATCCCAGCAGCGGCACTTCTCAGCCCCGGGGAGCTCCCGGCTCCGGGAAATCCGCGCAGACCTCTCTCGCATCCCCAGGTGTGCCTGCAGAGGCTGAACCACATTTACAGCATTCAGACACCATGGCCTCTGTCATCCAGCCCTTGCCTCTTCCACAAAGGCAGCTCCCAGCCAGATTTTCTCCCAAAGGGAGGACAAACCCTGGATGTTTAGGTGTCATCACACACTGGACAATGCAGGAGACTGCAGGGCTGGAAACCGGTGTAACAGGACAGGTGACACATAGGAAGAGAAAGCTCAGGCACAACAAACCACAGCTTCTGGTTTATCTCATGTTGGGGTTCAGTCTCACAAGCTGCTCCTTGATTCCTGATCCAGTGAACCGACAGGGGGACGGAGGCAAGGGAATGTCCAGGAATCCTCTCCCACCTCCATTCAATCATTATTATCATTTAACTACACCACAACCCAGCTCTGGTGCAAAGAGGCACTCCAAGGAAAAGCAATGTTTATGCCTCTGATCCAAACTGAAAACGCTGATATAAAAAAACCAGAAAAGATGGCTCCAAAGATCGACCTTTTCCATGCTCTTGTCCAAGTGCCTCCCTACCTTCCAGAAAGGTTCCTTCACATCCCTACCACAGCTTTAACCTTCCCAGTGCCCAGCCCCTGGCGTGTTGGAGGGAACTGTTACTGCATCGAGCAGGAGCTGCAGCTGCTCTGCTTAGAGGAGCAGTTTCAGAGAGCAGGAACAATTCTCATCAGGGCTTAAAAGCATCTCACACTCACAAGAGCTGATTTCGAGTCAATATCCAGTCTCTTGGAAATAATTGTGTTGAATAGAGAGACAGTTGATGGTGACAGTTGGTTGTTTCTTAATGAAACAGATTTGGGTAAATTCAGATAAACTTTGTGTCTGGGGTTTGAAATAAATAGAGAAAACAGATAGATGCTGGCCAGAACAGTAGGAGTGCAAGGGGGGGAAAAGGCAACCACGTGAGCTGTCAGGAAGAGCAGGGCTCCTTGCTGCCACTGACAGCTGCAATTTTAACAAGCTTTGTAGCATTTAACTCTCATACATATATTTTTGGCCAAGGCTGCAAATGTTATACTGCTATTTAAGCTGGAGATAATTCCAGGACCAAAGTGATCTTGAAATAACATTTTTTAAGATAGAAATGCTGCCTTAACTGTGGAAGGTACTGCTAACAGTAAAATTAGCATGTGCAAGGGCAGGAGCTGGACCATTTGTGCCTTCTACTGCCAATAGCATGTTTGTGTCAAGGTAACTGATTTCCATGGAGTGCCCAATACAGAATCAATAAAATCAACCTTCAGTGGTGTTGAACTTTGCATTGTGTAACGACAATAGCTCAAATTGAATTTTAATTCTTTTAATTATAATGGCACTCAGAGGCCACATCACGAGAGGATTTGGTTCATCAAGGAAAAAGAAGCCACAACAGCAGCTGGCAAAAGATGTCAACATTAGATATTTGCACAAGAGTACAGAGGCATTCTGGGCTTTATCCTTGACAGAATAGCCAAAACCTAACTGTCTCTTGGCTAAAAAGCAAGGCTACACTTTCTTTTCCAGGGTTCTTCACAAGTAATAACTGTTTTTATAAAGAAAAATATATAAACCCTTAAACTCCATTTATACCATCCTTAAAAAAAAAAATAGACAAGGGAGGGAGGGAAGGAAAGGTTAAGGGATTAAACTTCGCAGATGCTTTGCACAGCCTGGCTAAAGCTCTGGAAAGACCATCTCAACCTTTGATCCCTTTGGGAAAAGAAGCAGTTATTTGAGCAGGCTTTTTAGGAACACATGCTGGGGACATCTGTGTCAGCAGACCCTAATCAAGGCAGACCCATAGCGCTGGAGCAATTTGTGTTCCAGGATTCAGACAAGAATATGAAATTCCTGATGGGATAACTAGCTACCTGTAGGGGCATGGATGAGTTTCCTGGATAGATTGTGAATGAGTGACAGTATAATCCAGGTTTTTTCCATGTCTGTTTTTTACAGGTTTTTTTTCCTTCTTTAAATCTACGAGCCTTTAAAAGTGATAGATGTTCAGGGCATTACCCAGAAGTTCACCAGCTTCAGGAGGAAAATTACTGTTTTGCTCTCTGTATTTCCATCTCCCCCCTTTCCCAACTTGAAGTAACTTTAACAGAACATTTTCTATGTTTGCACACAAGTGGTCCAACGCAAGGTTAGAAATAAGAAAGAAGAGCATGGGGTCCAAAAAAAAAAAAAGTTTAAAAAGCTCCACAGATGACCAAACACACCCTTAGTTTTCTTTCCCTTATTCCCCAAATTATCCACACAGCAAAAAATGGGAGCAGGCAGTCCAGTGGTTTCAATAGCACAGAGTAACACAGGCCTGTGGCACGAGGATAAATTTTGCCCTGAATTAACAAGAGCAATAGTAACTGGAGTCTCAGAGAGCACTGTCAATATTTGCTCCACTTGTCATTGACAGAAAGCACAAATCCTGTGGCCCAAGCCTGAGCACATTTCAAAGCCTCTGAGCCAGGCAGGCACTGCTCAGGGTGCTAATGAGATCAGCACCCTCAGAGACCTGCCCAGGCACAGCCTCATGGGTGGCACCAGCTGGGTGAGCATGGCAGCAAAATCCCACTGCTGTCATGGAAAGTGTCACGAATAAAGTGACACCAGGCAGCAGCAGCATCTATTCTGTGTTAGAAGTAAATGCTTCACGAGGACAGGTATTCTCCTGAGAGCACCCCTCTGGTATGAGAAACATTTAGCATCTTGCTGGTTACAGTGTTACAGGAACCTTCATAAATTATCCTAAACCCTTGTAGATTATTTTTTACTTCCCCTTGACTCCTGCCTGAGCCACTGGCACTGACAAGGAGTTCCCAAGACCTGTGCTTCTGAAAGCAGTCATAGCGTGCTGATAACATTTTCTGAGCTGAGTATGCCACTGGATTCTGAAAGTCCTTCCTTTCCTGGATGCACAGACAGCAGTATTTCCTTGGCACATTACTGAACTTGTCCTTCCTCTCCCTCTAGCAGGCAATAACTGTGGATAACTCTGCTAGCGGGGTGCAATACCAGAGGCTTGAGTTTAAGGTGGCCACATTGATGAACAGGTGGCACCTGCTTCTCTGGCAGGGAAATTCCTTCTGATTTACTAAATTCATACAGCAAACTCAATGAACTGGAAACCAGTCCAGGCTGGGTCACCATTTCAGCTGCTTTCCTCAGCCTTTGCATCAGGGTGGGACAGAAAAGAACCAGATTTCCTCCGTGCATCCCCTCACACCAACACCTGGAACAAAGCTGAGCTGATGCCTGCTCTGCTCTTCCTGGATTTCTCAGTGCTGCGGGAATAGCAGAGCAGCCAGACAAGGAATCTGCAGTCTGGAGACCATCCCTGTACTGAAACACCACTCGAACCCCAGATGAGCAGTCCCATTTCGTTAGAGCAATCCAGCTGCACCTAATTCAAACAGCAATGAGCTTGCTGTCTGCTTTCTTACATTACTTCTTCCTGAATCCTTCTGCTTCACTCTACATCAATGGGGGAGGGAAAAAAAAAATTTCTTTCCTCCAGAGCTAATTCCCATACACTGCAATGAGAGAAATGCAATGTTCTGAGCAATAAAAGCTGGAAAGTGGAATTATTTTCTGCACCATTCAGATGGAAATGAAGCCTAGCCTCAATTCTGCCACCCACCTGGAGCCATGGTATGATCCTATAGATCTTTGGATCAATACTGCATCATAGCTACAAAACTAGAAGAGGGAAAAAGAAGAGGCACAGAATCAAGGAGTGTAAATTTTAACTAAATTAGTTCTGTAAGGGTTCCCCCGTTCACTGCCGCTCTTTGGAATAAAGTACAGCAGTCAGCCGGGGGACAGAGGGCGGCCAGAGCGTTTTGCTCCCTTTAAAGACAGCTGGTGTTTAATTCTGAGGGCCATTATCCCTCACCCCAAATAAATGCACGAGATTATGTTGCATATTTTCTGTTTGACTGTGTGTGGAGAGAACAAGAGAGAGCGATACACCCCGTATTACTTCTTAATGACTCACTAAATTGCAGCATCTCCGCGGGAGGAGTGGTTCGAGCCGCCTCCCTGGCTCCCATCCACCCAGGCACTTTGTTCCAGGCTACCAGATGAGTTTCTGCCCACACAGCAAAGAGATGAGGAACGACAGGGGGTTGTGTTTGTTTGCTGGTAATTTAGGGCTGCCTTACATCACAGCACGTAGCTGAACACGCCATCGGCAGGGAGAGGATGCTCAGCACTGTTTTCCCAACTGCCTGATTCCCTGGCTCTCCAGGGACAGCTCATTTGTGCCTGAGGGACTGTTATTTCACGGGCTCTGGGACATGGGCTCCAGGGACGCACTGCTCAGAAACCACCTGAGTGATAACAGGCAATGAAATCTTGTTCCACGGATTTATTTTGAACTCAGAGGTTTTCCATCTGAAAACACCAACCTTGTTCTTCTTCTCCAGAGGAGACTCTGGCTCCTACCCTAGAGCTGGCCCAGACAAGTGACCACTCTGCTGCAGAGGGCACACATCCAGGCACATTCCCGGAGGCCAGAGACAGAGGAACAAACCATCAGAGCCATAAAATCCTTCACTTCTTACCAGGCAGAAACACAAGAACCAAACACAGCCTGCTCTGAAGGCAGGGACACCACACTGCTATAGTCATGTCCTCGCCCACCTCCTCCACATCCCAGCTCCAGAGAAGAAAGCAGGAATGTCTTACCTTTTTCTGGGAGGTGAACCACACGTGGGAGCCTCACATCCAAGCCTGGGAGCCAAGGCAGCAGCTTTCCAAAGCACACACCAAGCAGGTCATACTGCAACAGCCTGGCACAAGCACCACTCACCCTGCTGGGGAGGAAGGGCTGGGCTCCCCCAGCTCCTCTTTTATTTCCTGGGTAACCACCCACAGCTGAGGGCCACATAGCAAAGTGTGAACAGGTTTGCCTGGCCCCTCCCTGCTGCCCACCCAGCCCCTGGCCTCTCCTCAAAGGCCCATCCCCAGGGTTTGGGCTGGTGCATCAAAAACAAGTTGTAGTGGCTTGATGTTGTGTCCCAGTTCACATCTGAGACCAGTGTGGTGAACAGTGCTGTGTTTATTACCTTCCAAACCACTGATGTCCTTCAGTAGCAGTGCAATTCTTCTCTGTAGGGCTGCTTCCCTCCTTTTCTTGTTTAGTCAGGAGTTTTACAAGACCTGATCCTGTCCTCAAGTCCAAGCTCCTGAAGTCCACTGAATTCAGCTGCCTTTTGCCTTAAAAACCAAAAAGAAGTCCTTAATCTTCCTACCTGATCAGAAATGCCAAGAGATAAAGATCCCTGACATCCACACTGCAGGCCAGAAAAGCCCACAAGTATTTTTTTTAGCTTTCAGTAATTCCTGACTTATTCCATGGCTGTGAATGCCCACAGTTACCAACAGTGTAGCACTGAGCCCAAATCCTTCACAACTGCACCCAGGATGTTCCAGCAGTGATCAGCCCTGACCCCTCAGTGGGACACACACAGGCAGACCCCTGTCCAAAACAGGGCACAGAAGTTCATTCTCCTGGATTTCCTTCCATGTTCCTAATCCAGGGCAATGTTTATAACCCTGGGTTTATTTCTGTGGTGTCCCCAAACACTTTAGCTAATAGAGATGAACCTTCTGGTACCAGTTTATCTTTTCTCCTTTATGCCAATATTTAATGCCTTCTTTCATCCACTTCAGTAATGAATCATCTGTTTTTGTATGATTAGGGTTATGAGCAGCTCGGTTCTTGTACAGTGGAACATTAGGGCAGGGATACAGATGCCCATAGGACAGAGATAAGGATTCATGAAAGAGGAGACTGGGCTGATTCAAGAGAAATGCATTTAAAAATGCATAAGTGAAGAGCAACAGAATGAAAATACTTGATGAATATTTTAAGTGGCCAAATATTAGAAGTGTGTGTGTATATATATTCACAAAACCAAAGGCACTGGTTTTAATGTCCATCCAATCTGTAATTTGCATCACTGCTGGGATTTATCTGGATTTATCTGAATTTAGGGGAGGAGTCTGTGAGGTGCTTCAGTTAGCTGGCATTGACCGACAGAAAAACCCAGACACATCCACACGTTTTTGAACACTTCCCTGGGCACTCTGTTCCAAAGCTTTACAATCCTTTCTTTCCATGAAAATCTTTCTCCTGATATCCAATCTAAGCCTCTCTGGTGCAAGTTAAGGCCATTTCCTGTCATCCTGTCTCCTCTCTGGGAGGAGAGACCGAGCCCCCTCAGCACAACCTCCTTTCAGGAAGCTGCAAAGAGCTGTAAGGACCTCCTAAAACCTCCTAAAACCTCCTTTTCTCCAGGCAGAACAGCCGCGGCTCCTTCAGCCCTCCTCCTTGTGCTCCAGCCCCTCCACAAGGCTTCCTCCACCCACAGACAAGAGCAGCATCCTCATTACCAAAAGCATGCGAGGCTCTGCCAGCTCGGAACATCTCACAAACACTTTTAATTAATTTTTCCAGCATGCAGGATGAGTAAACACACTATTGTTGGTGCTGTCAGCTGTCTGATATAAGTCCCAGACCTCTTTCAGTTTCACTCAGAAATACTTTGACCTCTGTCAAAAACTCATTGACAATAAGGTCTCTCCAAGTAAATGTTTGCAGCAGCAACAAAGGAGGAGGTAATAGTCTGCCTGCTCTGCATAGGAGGCACAATACTGCCTCGGATTTTTATGGTAATTTCTTCAGATACAGTATCAAGCCTTGGCAACTTTTTAACTGCTGAATTACAGTCCTATTTCTCCCAAGGAATCCTGAAATCTGGGTTCCAGGCTGAAAAACTCCTTCGATAGATTTTGTACCATGCAAATCCCCAAATATTTATTTATTTACGACCACTACACACATAGGAAAGGGTGGCCAGCAGTCTGTGAAATTATTGTTTGCATCTAAATGTAGTTAGCACAGCTGAGGACTTAATACTTGGCTAATGCCTGCAATCCTTATTAACATAAATATTGTCCCAGTCAGGCGGGATGGAAGTCATACACGAGATAAGATCTTGTCTGTTGCTGGTGATATGATCTCAACACTAGTCAATTAAAACTGCTGGAGTATTTTGTAATCATTGTCATATCAAATTACTGCACTGATGCATACGTTAACTAGGAAAAGTTATTACATTGCCACGTGGGGCGAGAGAAGGGCTAAAGGAATCCTGCAGTGCTGGTAGTTTATGGAGACATAAAAATTACAGTGGACAGTGTTATAGTTATTGCAAGGACCACTGTAATTGTATAATAATTCTGTTTACACTTGTCCATCCTATTTTTCTTATAGAAAGTTATGTATGAAATGATTCTGTGGGACTGTTCAAGGGACTAAGATATAAACCTTTGGAGATTGTTTTTCCTCACTCTCTCCAATGGCACTTTACAATGTGCTCTCCTTTGCAGAGCCTGACTTTGGGTAGTCAATATAACATATTCCTATGAGACTGTCAGTAGGATTGGTGGGGTAATTTGCAGAGGTTTTGCGGATCTGCAAATTGAGAATCAGCCCTTGGAGGATTAAGGTTTCAAATTTAATTTTACGCTAATTCTAGGCATTTTTTAAAAAAACAACAAGCTTGGCTTTACTGCCTCATATACAAGGTTATTTACTTCTCCTTGGGCTGTTTTTATGGTTTGGGGAGGATCCCAAGCTAATGTAACACTGCCCTGACTGCTCAGAGCTGCACCAGAGAGGCTCTGGCTGACAATTCCACTGTGGAGTTCACCTGGAGCAAAACCAGCACCTGGCGTGGAGGTGCCGAGCCCCAGTCCTGCTCCTGGCTTGCAGGAGAGAACATGAGAGCAGACAAAAGGCGTGTGGGTCACATGGAATGATCCCCTCCAAAAAGATCTGCCATTCCTGTCAATCAGTTCCTTGGTTCTCTTATGCCATTCATATCAGTAGTTTATATTTTTAATTGGAATTATCTCCTAGAAAACCCAGCTACTGTTAGGGCCCTGCTGGGAGAAACACTGCAAACACAAACTTAGAGCAAGTTCTTGCCCCAGAAATCTCCACTCTGAAATCTCTGCAGCGTCAAGCACCATGACCGTACACAGTACACAGAATATTATTTTCTGAAATAAATTGTAGATTGTTATTTTATTTAGGAGGAGAAAAAATGAAAATTGGAGAGCACTTGTAGAAACAAGTAAGGTTTCACCTAGTGATAAAGGTAGTTATGCTCCAGTAATGAGGAGAAAGGGAACTTGCTATCAAGAATTAATGAGATCACAAAGAACAGGCAGGGGAAGTGAACGTTTTTAAAATGTCCCTGCTGAACACCAGGAATAATAGAGTGAGAAAAAATGGAGTAGATCCCTGTGGTAAAAACTATTAGAGGCGGCGAATTATAAAACTATTAACCAGAATGTAACTCCCAATTAAAAGATGATTTAACACTGGAATCTGATGGATGAATTTTGATTAAATGGAGAACTATTAGGAGCCCTGGGAAATGGACTTCTCCTGCCAGTTCTAAAAGTTAAAAGGCAGTTTGATATAAAAATTTATAAATTAAGGTTAATTACTTTAAATAACATGGCTGGAAGCAATAAAAAGAAATTTATAATATTCTCTGGAGTTTTAGGAAAATAATATAGATATCCGCACCTCTCAATGGAAAATCGAATTAGCATCCCCAAGTACAGGTTGACAAAGACAAAGGCAAAATAAACTGGCTGACAAAGGTGCTGAAGGACTCCTGGCCTTTGATCTGCCAGGAAACTGTGTCCGGTGCCGCAGTGACTCTGTGCCCAGGAATTTTTGTGTGGAGGAAACGCTCTTCCCTTCAGCCTCTGAACCCCGTGCCGAGCACGCTGCAAATCAAAGGATGGATGCTGGAGACGTCCACAGGGGCAGGCTGATCCTCCTGCCCTTGAAGGAAGGTTTGGCTCTACGAGCTGGCAGGGAAAAGTGGATATCAGGTAACCAGATCTGGGATAGCAGTGGGAGGCAGTAGCCTAAAGCAAGGTCAGAGAGTCCTTCTCTTAAGGGCTCATCGTTGTTAGTTACCAGCCTTTAAATACTGTGAGGAAGAATCCAGGCTAGGTGAGGAGCGGGCTTGTCCCGGGAGGTGGTGTGGGTTATTCAGAAATGTGGGGCTGGAGAGTGAGCTCTGCCTGGCTGCCCCCGGTGTCTGCTCCAGCTCCCCGATGAAGGACAGGGAAGCTCAGCTGGAGGGGGGTTCTGTTACATTACAGCTGTTCTCATGGAACACCCTTTAATGTAGAGAGAGTGTTTGGGCATAAGGGACTTAGTTCAGCTGGAATCTCCTTTATCCCTTCAAGTGGATCCCATGGAGGAGGTGGGGACTGAGGAGGAAAAGCATGTGCCCATGTCACTCCACATTAACTGCCTGGGCTGGATCGTTCCCCGAGGAAATACAGCAGAAGGCAGCAGAAGAGGAGAAGGCTTCTCCTGTGACAGCCTCCTGGGGCTTTTACACAACCCTTGCCAAAGGGGGTCATGGATGAGGCAGAAAGCCTGAAAGGTTTCCACAGATCCCAAAGGATCCCCTGAAAACTGGAATATGGAAATTTCACTTCACTAATGGAAATGTCCCCTTGTCCCCTCCACTCTGACTGGGCTGTCAGGGATGTTCCTCTGAGCATTGCAGCCAGGACAAGAGAGCATTCCCCAAATCCCCACAGTCAGGTCACACCAGCTTCCCTCAGCCAGGATGCTGAGGAAGCTCCCTGCTCCTTTCCAGTGTCCTCACCCTGTGTCCATGAAGATTCCCATAGGAAGCTTGGAATGTGTTCCACGCTGGCCCCAGCTCCTGTTTTACTGCCTACCCAAAGGAAGGGGCAGATCTCTGCCTGGAGAGTCTGGACCAGACCCTCCTGTTCTGTGCCCCTCCCCTCCATCAACACTCAGCCCTGGGGAAGGCCAAGGTAGAGGAAGCATCTGCTGCCCATCCAAGGGGATGTGTGCCCCTGCCTGCTCGGAGCCTGGCTCCTTTCTGTGCCTCCTGAGTCACTGTGGTTGTGTGCCCACCAAACTGTCCCTTCCCAGCTCTGCTCTCCCGCTGCCCAGTGTACCTGAGTCCATCCATTTACAGACACACTGTGCCAGGCTCCTCCTGTCACCTTCCTCCCCCAGAGCTCCCCTAGAAGTAATTTTGTGCCCATCCACTCGGATCTGGACCCAGAATACCCTCCCCAGCAGAACATAACCCACTCCGCTCTCTGAGTCACCACTGTTCCACACCACGATCAGAAACCTCTCTGCACAGTGACCAACGTTTTTCTATTTTTGGTTCCTTTGAGTGTTGACCCTTGAAATTTCCAGCTCCTCCCCACCCCCTTCCCCACTCCCACTGCTCAGTCACCCCGTGCCCCCCGTTCTTTGTCTTCCAGGCTGGCCTGCCCCAGCCAGGGTAGCGCAGTGCTGCTCCTTTAAGGCTCAGTGCCTGTAAGTGATTACTCTTGGCTATCACTTTTTCTATATCAGACATGTCATGGTGAAGAATCTTCAACCTTGACTCTTACAGCTGCCCTAATTATAGGACATATTTTTGGTGCTGTGTCTTTATTCCTCTCCGTGCTGGCACTCTGACCCCGGTGCTTCCTCCGTCGCGCTTGTGTTAACAAGGTTGTCCATTCTCTGGTTTCCTCACTCTGATTTGTAACTCGAAATTACCATATCTGGCTTTCACTCACTGACAACCGTCACTTTAAATAGGCCTTTTAAAGTTAATACGATGTCCATTCTAAAGTGGAGTATTACTTTTCAGTGATGTTAAATGAGCAATTTAAGGAGCTATGGGCTTTTCTTATAAGAAAAATTAAATTTTATCTGCCACTTAATTTATGTATAGGGCTAACCCTAAACAAATCTGTCATAAGCTGCTGCCATCTCTAAAAAAAAAATAATAATACAAGAATAACTCTAGTTAATGGTAGTAAAATACTGAAGAAATATACGGATTATTCATAAAAACACATCTAGCTCACACTTTTTAGAGCCTCAGGTACATGGTGCAGCAGGCATATACTCCTTTTTGGGTCTCATCCAGTGGATTTAGTGGATCCATGGCCAACAGGGACAATATCAGTGGCTGGGAAGTGTTTGATCAGTCTATCAGTAAACAAAACAGCTCCCATTGTCTCTGGGAAGGATATTTAGACTAAGAAATATTTTTGCTGAGATGAACGGACTCCAGCTCCTGCTGGAGAGGGCTTTGTCCCATTCCTTCAGCTCCACAGATGACCAGTGCAGAACCTGACCAGCTTTTTGTCAAAAAGGCTTCTCAGCCTGCTGAAAGCAAGGGGATAATGAGTCCCTGCTGGAGCCAGGGGAGCAGGAGCTCCGTGGTTATCCCTGAGCCTGCCACGCCGTGCTCCCTGCCCAGGCTCTCCAGAGCAATGCCCGGATGCCCCAGCTCTTCTGAAAGCCTCTGTTTCCACCCCTCTGCCTTCCAGCTCTGCCTGAAATCTCCCACTTCTCGCTGCATTGTGAGAGAAACTTTCCTCCTGTTTGGCAAAGGATTTGAGAGCAAACCTCCCTTCCTGGAGAAACCCCCTCTCTCCAGGCAGCTCAAGCTGCCTGAGATTTCAGTGTTCATGTGGGATCAACATGCTGGGCCTGATGTTTCTCCCTTGGCTTCTGAAAGGTCAGAATGGCAGTATATTGAATCTCTAAACACACTGATCACACAGCTCTGCTAGCTCACTAGAATCCATTAATATCCAAGATACTGGAAGCAAAAGGGAAAAAAACCTTCCTCCATGAACTTAAATCAATTAGCTGGGACTAAAAAATGTAGATTCTTGTGGAAGAATAAAAAATGGAAAACACCAGGCCTCATTATCCTGTCCCTGAAGTGCCAGAGGGTAAAATTATCTTTCATGATGATGTTCTGCATTGATTAGTCAAACATGTAGGAAATCATATTAAAGATTTGACACCTGATGTGGGATCAGAAGAGCTGTGTGCTGCAACAGCACATGCAAATGTTATGGTATGTGCTTTGGCCAAAGGAAAGGAAGACAAGAGTGTGGAAAAAGAAAACTTGGAAAATTTCCCGTGGAAGAATCTCATAGATTTTAATGCTCTGTTCGAGAAAAAAAAAAATCTCCTTCCATAAAAAGTCCTTCAAGAAGGTGTATAATAATTTCCAGATCACTTATTCTCTGCTCATTCCTAATTATCCTGTGGAGCCCTGTACTACAGAAGTTGACTAGATGCATTGAGCTTCAGCAGGAAGGGTAAATTCCAGCCAGCCATATGCAAAAATCAGGGACTCTCAAAGAGACACACTACCAAAGTTTGCTGCAGATTCACTGAAAAAGAAAGCTGGGATTAATGGAATGGAATATTGCCCTGAAACAGGAGATGGACATCTAGAGGTGGATTGAACAGACAAACCTCACCCAGCTGCCAAGAAGCCACAGAGCTTTGCACCAGAGCTTTCCTGGGAAATCAGGAAGGGGAAAAAAAAGCAACTTTTAGGTCTTTTACTGCCACTACCATGGTGAGTGACCTTGCCTGACTCCAGGCTACAGACACAAGGATCTGCTGTTTAATATTGGAGCCTTGCAAAGAACAGCCTGCCCAGAGTGGCTTTTCCAATGGCTCTTTCCTGGTGGTGAGGACCAAATGTGCATCTCCATGATCAAAATGCTGACTGCCTTCAAAACCAGAAGAACCATTACACAAAAACGTTGTATAAAATCATTATAGACCTGTGCTCTTATCAGACACCTCTAATCAGCAGCTCTGGGATCTTCCAGCACTTCAGGGCTAATTTCTGTGCCAGTGTTAAGTCAATTCTGTGGCATGGATAACCTAAATTATTTGGCAGATTAGGCTGCAGGAAGCATAGCAAACATTACTCAGAGCGTTTTTAAAACTGCTGTACAAATTGCACTACAGTGATAAAATAGAGCAATGCCTAATTAATATGCACAAAAAAGCCCTAGAGCTAAGCAGTTTTAACCCCTTCCTTACCATGATTCTTAAGGAGGATGTGAACAGAACACACCCAACCATGGAAGGTCTGTGCTGCCCTCAGCAAGGTTCTCACCCATGCATTCCAGGTTCTCCCTGTTGTTCCATCAAAATGGATTTCTTTTCTTCCCTGGCTTTCCTTGCATCTCATCCTCTGTGTTTACACCCAGCAGTGACCACCACAATTCCCTCTGCAGATGTGGGGCATGGGGCAGAGCAGATATCAGGATGCTTTATGAGCCCACACCGCTGCATTCAGACTGGAATATTTGAACTCCAAACCAAGCAATTGAACTCACATACAAATTGCTGCTGACAGTGTAACTAAATAAAAGACCTACTTTTCTAATGCCTGAGGCCAGTACAAGAAACCCTGGTGAAGAAATGGGTATTTTTCATCCATCTGGCTGCAGTGACCACCATTAAATTTGAACATAAAGCTCAAAAGACCAGTGTAGTGTCACCAAAAATCCTGGAGTGGACTGTCAGATGGTAATAAATCACTTGGAAATGACCTTACAGGAATCATAAACTGATTTCAGAGCAAAAATTTTATGAAAAGTCACTGAGTTCTGGGGAGAAGGAAAGTTCTGAATTTTCCATTTCCTCCACTCTTTCCTCTCAGTCAAGAGCACCCCATCCCATCCCACCAATAAATTAATCAGGTTTGAGCTGCCAGTTTAAAATTTCCAGGGGAACGTCAGTCTGGTCTGTCTGTACTTGCAGAGGGACAGCATGTCCCTTTGAAACCCCTGACTTCCTGATGATGTTTGTGTCACTCTGGAGCCAGGAGTGACCTAACAGTGTGAGAAGAGCAGGCGAAATCTGCAGAGGATCATTTTATGGCCCAAAGTTACAGAGAACCACTGCCAAGAAGCCAGTAGTGCTGATGCACTTGCCTGGACTATTTAGACAAATGGACCACACAATATAGTTCCACTGGCAGCTCTGTGAGTAGTGAGGTAGCAGGAGGCAAGAACAGTATCCATATATTCACAGGTACCTCTAATGTACACAAAAATATATAATCAGCATCAGCAGTCTTCATTAGAGTGCAACCAAGAATTATGGAGATCCTAACCTTGCAAGCCAAATAAATTATTGCCAGGGGATTATTATGTATTCTAACAATATCTAATGTACCTCTTTGTCTCTCATAAATTACAGGGCATCCTCTGGCTCCTAGAACACACTCTGTCTCATGCATAGCCACTACAGAGCCTTTTTTCCCCCTAAATACACACAATAGGATCTCTAATCAGCATGGGCTCGTATAGGGATTTTAACAGGCAAGAAAAACATAATCACATGTTCGGTGGCCCGGTGTAACTGTTTCAATACCAAAGCAAATGGGCACAATTGAAACATGCTGGTAAAGGGGAAGCTCATTTGGAATGTGTGTGTGTATCAGTGTCCTCATTGGCATTAGCAATTTTACCATTGTACAAATTGTCTCCACGCCATGTAGGGTGTAGTGGGGTCTGCACGACTGACTTTCTGCCTTTCAGTCAAAAATTGCCACTAACACCCGCTCTGCATTGACTTCTCCAACGTGCACTCAACAATGACTCATCACACTCAGCTCACTCCAGCACCCACACAAAAAATATCCCTTGCATTTTAACACCTTCGACTGACAACCGATTGCAAATGACACCTGGCAAAGCCCTGGGGCTGTGTGTGCATCAGCACGAGCTAAACTTGCCCTCAGGTGATCTCAGAATTAGCAGAACTTCATGCATTTGTCCTTCTTTGATGAGCAGTTTTGTCCTCATCCAGGCACTGGAATTGGCTGTCTATTGTTTTCCAGCAGATGTATCCAGACATTGGACACCTGCTTCAAGATTGTGATCAACCAAAAGGCACCACAGAGTAACAAAGCTCTGTACCCCAGAACCAGCTCTTTCATTGACCATTTCT
This sequence comes from Promerops cafer, assembly GCA_013398275.1. Lineage (NCBI taxonomy): Eukaryota > Metazoa > Chordata > Aves > Passeriformes > Nectariniidae > Promerops > Promerops cafer. The sequence continues at coordinate 579,848 of VZSE01002019.1, read as the reverse complement.
GCTGAGAGAGACATGAAAAATACGTTTGGTTTTGTGCTGCATTCAAACTGCAAACAAAGCCAAAATTACTTTTAAACATCTTATTCCATTTACAAGACCACAAGGACAGCTGTTTTGCATTATTCTCTCAGTCCCTTGTGCTTCAGGTTCCTTTTACCACTCAGACTGCCACATATTCACACATTCACATCCACCTTTAATATGAAAAGTCCAAGAAGGATATTGTGTATAATCCTTCCTGGGCTGCATTTTTAATATATATTAACAAGGTGACGGATACCCTGAGTACACTGGTCAGGGAAAGAAAACGAAGGCAAGAAATATTCTCAGGGTGTTATTGATTAACTGTTTTTCAGAACAGAGGGAATCATTTTTAACTGGTTTAAACTATGATGGACTCAAGTGGAAAATGCAAGCAGAGTTAGCAAGGAGCATAATTGACTGGGCATGGAACTAAGTAACCTCTCAGCACGCTGGAAGTGGTGGAGCGAGGGGGGTTACAGCTGGGGCTGCTCGGGACCCTGAGCCCTTTCTTCCCAAAGTGAACTCTGCCAGCAGCCACAGACAACAACAAGTAAAGGGAGGGGGGAAAAAAAAGGAAGGGAAAAAAAAAAAAAAAAGGGTCCAGCCACTCAGTTACATGATCTAAATTCTAATCAAACATCATTTAAAGCATGTTTTATTTCAGCCTCTGGAGAGATAGTCCCTCCTGACTCCTCACCATGGCAACCGGTGTCTCATTTCAGAAGTGTCATGCCACATTATCATCTTGCCGGCTCACACACTCCTGCCTGACAAGTTCTCTCTGCCCCTTGTGACAACCGTTCCAGGCTTATGCTGTTTATTTTTGGTGTCAGGCTGGCCCTGGCAGATTGAAAGGCAACCTCAACCCCTTGAACAACAAGCACCACACCCCACTTGGCGATAAGAGATGATTTGAGAAGATATTTGCTTACATGTGTATAAGCAATTTGCCGCTCGGCGCAGCCCCGTGCGTCTGTGTGAGCGCAAGCACGGGGATGTGTGTGCAAAGGGGAAGGCGACGGACAAGTGTGAGGCTTCCTGAGAAAGCAAACAATTCATTTCAGATCCCAGGCAGCAGATCTCCATCATCACATCCCGTAATTCACACGGAACAGTACGAAACACGGGCCAAGGAGGCATGCTAGGGACTGTCTCCTAAGAGGCAGGGATGCAAAGCCAGACATTGTCTCTGCAAAACGCCCTCGCTGCGTCACCGCGGAGCGCGGCGAGGGACCCGGCAAAGGCACTGCACGGAGGGCTGGGGACAAAACCTGCTAGGATGGCCGAAGGAACGTCCGGGAGAGACGCTCAGGGCCAGATTCATCTCTGCCTAGCACAGCTCTTCAAACCTCTGCACGGATTTGTCTGAGCTCTCCTGGGGAAGATCGCCAGGCTGTGACTCTGACTCCTACCTGCAGAGCTGCTGGGAAAGGCTCATTCTAAATGATGGTCCCTAAGACAGCACTGGACAGTGACCCTGGAAACAGCGGCCACACCAGGGCCACAGGGAGGACATCAAGTGCAGGGCTTGTAATGACCTCTGGTAGTGATGAGTGTTTGGGGCAAAGCTGGGATCAGCCATGCCTCAGGAGTTGTTCTCACCTTTTTATGGCTGTGTGGGGAGGAAGGAGCCCACGATGGAAATGAACATGGAGAAGGCTGGAAGAGGAACGGTCCAAAGCACTGCAAAACAAGGTGGAACAGCATTTTAAAAATGGCTGTGAGAGTTTCCAAACTGAGACAGCCCAAGGCAGAGCTTCTCCAGCACACACATATCATTAGGATATCGACAAGCAGCACACACATTTTGTGGGCAGCATCTTGCCTCTACCGAAGCCTGTAACGCTCACCCAGCACGTAACCCAAAGAGGAATGGCAGCTAGAGCAAGGGATAAAAATTCTCTTGACAAAGTGAGACATGCTGGCATCAAATAACCATACACAACAGTTGTTCTTTTAATTTAATTTACAGGCACATCTCTATGTGCTGCTCTGGTCTTAGGAAAGAGAACCAAGTGTGGTTTACCATGAAGTTTATGTGGGTCACAACGCAAACAAAACTTGACCCAGATATCTCAGAGAAAGAATCATAGACTGGGCAAAATCACACAATTAACTCAGAGGCAATCTTTGATCAAATAAAGAGCTAATTGCAAAACAGCTTTCATTAAAAACAAACAAACAAAGCAACATGCTAGTTTAATTTTTAATCCATTTTCTGGTAACTGTACCATTGAAACACAGAGACTTACAATAGCAAGGGATCTGTAAACAAAACAGGATCATCCCAAGACACACTAGTGGCATTTTACAGAGTTTGGAAGAGTAGAGCTTGTAGATTTTTAAAATCATAAAAGGAGAATTAACATTGATTGTGGAGCAGCAATGAAATGCCAGAGTTGCATGTTCTATAAAAAGCTATAAAACCAGTAAATGCTACAGGAGGGTTTTCCAGACAAGAGAAAATGAAGATAAGGGGAATATTCTACAATATCCTGATTTGGAAGGGGCCCACAAGCATTGCCAAGTCCAACCCCTGGCTCTGCTAAGGACCACTCCAAAAAGCCCGCAGGGTGCAAAAAAGATATCATCACTTCTTTGATGCTTATTTCTTGTTTAGCCTTCCCATGCACAGGGACTAACCAAGAAATACTGTGGGCCACTGAATATGGGAATCAGAGTGAGAGAAATCCCTTCTCTAGCCTGGTCTGTGCATTGCTGTAGCTGTTTTTAAATCATAGTGTACATGGCATGGCAGATACTGACAGATAAGAGACTCGCTTTTCCAGGAAATAGATAGGGCTTTCCAGCTTTATCCTTCCAGAGCAGTGTTTAAAAAAAAAAAAAAAAAA
>VZSE01002019.1:543841-576942 GCA_013398275.1 Promerops cafer | reverse complement strand
AAAAAAAAAAAAAAAAAAAAAAAGTAATAATAATAAAACCAACCCTGGACCAACAGCACTGGTGAAAAATACAAAATGAAAAAATGATTGTTGCTGCTAGGGGCTCTCCTTAGTTCAGGATTCCAGGTTTACCACAAGGCTATAATTTTGCAAACTAATAAGATGAAGTTGGTGGCAAAAGAAGGTAGTGGGGGAATGGAAATAGAGCCTGAGCTTTGGGGAGAGGAGGAAGGAAAATTCTGATATTTACTTACTCCAGATGCAGAGCCTATAAAACCTTCCCTGGCAGCAGGCTGAGGTGCCAGGCAGACAACGACAGCAGCACGCTTGGATGAAGTTGTGCATTGTTTTGTGAGAGCAGCAGCACCAGGATAACAACACTGCATTTTTGGTGCAGATTACGGGAACATCCAACGCTGATGGTGTTGAGCCTGGCACGGTGAGTGCGGCTGCCACCGGAGTGTCTCAGCCCTGGGCTGTTTGCTGGGTTTTTTTCCAAAAGAAAATTAATTTCTGGGGTGCTACCTGACCAACACCACACGTGGCTGTTCCTGCCAGACAAAGGAACTCACCTCACAAATAAAACCTCTTCAAACCACCTTGTAAGAGGGCAAGGGGCACCTGTGGAGATGCGTTTTCTGCAGGACTCTGCCTGGCAAAGCCACCGGGGATTGCTGAGCAGAACTCCCGCTGTACCTCACAAACTCATTGCGGGGATCAGATCCTGGTGATGCCCCGCATCTTTCTCGCCTGTGGGAAGCGGGAGGTCAAAGCCTTCCCGTCCGGGATCTCGTGCGTTAATTGCTGTTTGTGTTTATTTAATGAGGTGTGGAGCAGCCTCTAGTGGCGGGCGGCGGCCACTCCGGCTCAGCCGGGCATGGAGGATGCTCGGCTGAGGGGATGGCGGCCGCTCTCCTCGGGGACCCGTCACCTTCCCCTCCTTCCCACAGCGCCGCCACTCTGCCGCCTTCCTGCCATCCCCTAAGACCCTTCGCTTTCCCGGTTTCCCCACAGACCCATCGCCATCCCCACAGACCCTTCTCTTTCCCGCCTTCCCCTCAGACCCATCGCCATCCCCATCGTGGGGACACAGACCCTCTGTTTTCCCGCCTTCACCTTCCCCTCAGACCCTCTGCTTTCCCGCCTTCCTGTCATCCCCTCAGACCCTCCGCTTTCCCGCCTTCCTGTCATCCCCTCAGACCCTCCGCTTTCCCGCCTTCCCCACAGACCCTCCACCTTCCACACACACCTGTCCCCTTTCCCACAGACTCTCCACTTCCCCTCCTTCTCCATGTCCCTACTTTCCCCACAGACCCTCCGCTTTCCCGGAGACCCTACGTCTTTCTGCCTTCCCCACAGATGCTTCACTTTCCCACAGACCTGTCCCTTTCCCGCCTTTCCCACAGACTCGTCCCTTCCCTGCCTTCCCCATTTTCCCACCTTCTCCATGGATCCATCACCAGGCCTTCCACTTTTCCACCTTCCCCACAGACTCTCCACTTTCCCGCCATCTTCCCGCCCTCCTCCCCGCGTTGGAAACTCCAACGCACCGCATCTGGTGGTGGCTCTTCCACGTGCACTTACCTACTTTCAGCAATGCTTGGAGTTTTATTTTGTTAAGGGTGCGTGTACTTGTCAGAAATCTCTCGTGGAAACTCGTTGCAGAAAAACAGAGAGGTGTTTGGGTTGAACTCTCGCTCGCGGCTTCCCCACCCAAGCCAGGTGCCCTCAAACCCTGGCTGGGTTTGCTCCCTTCCTCTCGTCCCTGTGCTTCCCTCAGATAAATTCACCTCAATAATCACTTCATCCTGAAGTTCTCTGGCATCACACTGTCTCCAGGCACAAGCCAGTGCATCCTCTTGAGTAACTCGGTGGCAAGAACCCATCAGCCACTTCCATGTCCCTCACTCATCACTTTTACTCCAGATTACACTCCCCCACTGTGTTATATCCAACCTTTCCTGCCACAGCAGAAGTTATATCTTTCGGCTTTTCCCTGGCCTGTGATTTGCATTAATTCCTCAGAAAGCTGCTGTCAGTTTTGTTCTCCCTTTATTGGCATGGATCCCAATTTTTTTAAATCCTTGATGGTTTTCCTTAATTGAGCTCATAATTTCTCTTAACTATTTCTCCAGTGCAATCCCAGATTAAAATACACTTTGGCCTTCGGGCCATGCAAGGCTCCTTCTTTTGAACCACCACCTTTCCTTTCTGGAAAGCTTCCTTGGACTTGACACTTGTAGGATTTCTCCATTACTGGTCTTCAAAGAGGTTCTCATTTCCCTCAACAGATTTTTCATGCATTTTGCTGACTTGGCTCAAAATCCTGAAGGGGGTTTGACATGGACCACGTGCTTTCAGGGTCTTTTAACACTCTTAATTTCTCCGTCACCTCTGCCCAGTTTCCTTCAATATTTCTTCTTTATGCAAAAGGATATTTATCTTTCACTTTGGCATCTGCCCTGCCACCCGCCTTTGTGAACATGAAGGCAAAACTGTCAGGGGTTTCTTTTTTTATGTTCTTTTCTTTACACAATGTCTATCAATAACTCTCGGCAGCTTTTAGAGTCTTCCCACTGCTGATCTATTATTCCTTTGGTCCATGCTACATTTCTTATTATTTATTATAACTATTTTCACAGTTCTCCCTTCATTTCCCATGATGGCTCATCTTGTCACTTCTTTTGCTCTTTGCTTCATTCTGAATTTGCAGTTCCAGGACCACATGTTGGCACATCCTTGTTCCTCCTGGCAGGCAGGTCTGCACATCTCCCAGGCAGGCAACCAGCCATGCAAGGTGGGAGAATTCAAAGGCAAAATTCAGACAGTTTTGGCTCCACACATGTATGGCACATGAGAGGGAAGGCAGCAAAGACCTTGTGCTGACTGTGAAACACAGAATCACAGAATGGTTTGGGTTGGAAGGGACCTTAAAGCCCATCTCATCCCACCCCTGCCATGGCAGGGACACCTTCCACCATCCCAGGCTGCTCCAAGCCCCATCCAGCCTGGCCTTGGACACTTCCAGGGATCCAGGGGCAGCCACAGCTGCTCTGGGCCATTTTATACCAAGGGAATGTATCACATATATAATACCATATATTGCCTCTTGGAAACCTACTCTTGTATATTTTCCCTTTCCTTCCATTTTATTCTGATTTTATTGCAACTTGCTGCTTCTTTTTCCCTCAAGAAAAATTTCTCAGTTCCCTTTCCTGAAACTCAGTTTATTTTGTGTGATAGCAGTCACAGACTGTGGTTGCTACCTCTAGTCAGCATAAAGGACCAGCCAGAATGAAACCATAACTGTGAGTCTTAGTTTATATTCGATGTACACTGCAAGGGTTCTAAAAATCTGTGAACCTTCATAGCTAATGCTCCCGTCCATCTCAGCAGAGCTACATAAGGAAAAGGTTTGCCTCTGTGAATTTGCAATTAGATACCAAGAGAATAAATCACTCCTCTTTCCAAGAAGCAAATTGCCCTGGCCTATGTAAACAAAATCCCTCACCAAGGGCTATTTCAGATTTTTTTTTTCTAGCTGCAACTTTCACTGAAATCTTCTTTGGAAACCCTCTTTTTTTTTTTTTTCCCCCTGTTATCCTCACCTGAATTTCCTTGCAGCTTATCTCTAGTTTTTAATAGCTGTGACCACCTTAACTCCTACAAAAGTAAGTGCTGAAAAGCCACAGCCCTGAGGGTCAAATAGAAATGTTCTTTATTTATAGGGAGCACATTTAACTGTCACACAGTTCCTGCCCATTTTTTGTGTCACCATTATTAATAGTTTTCTCCAGCCATCCCTGCCTCTGTATGTGCTGGGTGTTTGAAGATGAGCAGCACCACCTTGGACACTTTGTGGGACAAGGGAACCAATAAAAAGACATTCATGAAAATGACCATACCCAGGGAGATAAAATATCATTATATGAAATGGATTTGCTGGCACTCCTCACCAAATTTACCACCTATTAAATTACAGAAACCATTATTCCTTTATAGAGGAAAGTCTGAAGCTTTCCCTCAAAGATATGTTTTATTGTTTTAAGTGGGGCTTGAATGCATTTTTTTCCCTTGCGATAAATTCCCACACATGAATTTTCTTAGCAATACAACAGGTCCTTGTCCTACTAATAATTCTATTGATCAAACAGGGCAATACTTCCCTTTTCTTCCAGCACAGTGCACTCCCAGGAATACTTTCTGCAGGTGCCCAAAGGGAAGCCTTGCTGCCAATTCCCAGCGGATGCTGGCACGGACACGCATCCAAGAGGTGAATCTGGAGGGGAAACATGAGAAAGGCTGATCCACTTTGATCACCAAGCATGGAAAAACTGGATGCACCTCTGCAAACAATATTTTTTTTTCCCCCCCCCCTTCCTTTTTAACATGAAGAAAACTTTGAAACACCTGCAGTGGGAAACAAAAGGTTAATTAAAAAGAACCCCAGTCTTTGCACTGAACTGATTGCTGGGACTCCTGCCAGCCTGGGAAGGTTAAAGAGCTCAAGCATGCGTGGGCTGCGGGGGGAATGGCTAAAATTTACAGCCAGCTCCCTGGAAAGTCACAGTTCAGCTGTTCTCCCGGAGCAGGTGCTCATGGGAGCGGGCCTGTCCCTTTCAAAGCGTGAAGATTGATGAAGCCTTCGCTCTCACCAACTGTAAATATACAACCAGCCTTGTCAGAGCAGGTTTGTAACATCACTTGCTGACAGCAAGAAATTTTTTTTAACCTCCTAAACACACACACACACACGCCTACCCCACACAGGCTCACACGCACACACAAAAGTAATAAAAAAAGGGATTTTCCCAGGAAACAGAGGAAAGCAAATAAATAAAATGGTGGGAAAGGCATTTCTGTTTTCCCTGCCCGGAGAAGCAATAGATAGAGGACATATGTGGGGTGATTTCATCTTGTCCTTCAGAAAACAGGCAACATCTTCCTCGAACTGCAGCTCTGGAACTTCTGGAGAGCTGAAATCAGTGAGGCTGTGCACTGCCAGCCACCCCTCCACGGAGATGGAAAAGAAATCATAGAGATGATAGAGCTCAAATCGCCATTTTACTCTGCCCAAGTGCCTGCAGGATGAGGATTTGTAAAGCGGTACAGAGAGGAATTATTCCTTACAGATAGAAATTCCTATTCCTTACAGATAGGAATTATTCCTTACAGATAGAAATTACTTATTCTTACATTCGATAAAGTCCTGCACACTCGTGTTTAGATTGGGATTTTCAAAGAGGAGAGTCCCACACAGAAAGAGCACAGCAAAGCCATGGGATGGCTTTGAGACCTGGGTTCTCAGCCGTGGGATCTCCCTTTCTGCCCTTAACATCGTGTATATAATGCAAACACTCCTCTCCTATAATTAGTGGTTTCACTCCCTGAAGGCGCCGCTGCAGAGGTGAGTCCTCAGAGAGTGTTTTCACCCAGAGAAGATTGTCCTTCCTGATTAGCTTGGGAGGGGTGTTCTGTGCCTGGATAATTGGGTAAAGGGCTGAACAACACCCTGCAGGCACAGCTGCCTCCCAGGACTGAGGGGAGATGTGATGTGTGAGGGAGCAATCCACAGCAGAGACAGACCAGCAGGACAGAGGCGGCTGCTTCTTCAGAGAGGAAATTATTTCCACTAATAACTTCGAAGAGTTGCAGACAAATCCAGCAGGAAAGAACAGTATTGGCAAGGCCTCCCTAAAGCCTCTGGAAACCAGACAGACTGAATTCACTCCTGACTTCAGTGACTCAACTCCTTGGATGATTGGAAGCAGAATTAATATTCCAGTATGAGTTTCTTGACTGTCCCACTCCAGGATTCATTTTTAGCATTGCAGTCAGTTTAACTAAAATAGTTCCTCAGCATCCGTTACTCAATTCTTTCCCAAGGAAATTCCATCTGTGTTATCATTTCTCTAAGGCAAAATTTCAGGGTAATAGAAAACCTTCAGCCTAATTTCCCAAATTTCTTAGGTTTGGTATTTCCACTGCAGTGTGGAGGGATTAAATTGATTTTAGGAAACATCAATACATTTCAAACACCCCAAAATTTTACTGTGGAAAATAATCAGGTTTTGCTTGGTGGGGTCTTGGGGTTTGTTTTTGCTTCACTGCTTCTGTTTTACTACTTTCTTCTGCTTATTTTTAATAGATTGGTAAAGACTGCCCTGCCCTGTAGGCAAAACCTGGCCTCGGATAATTTCCTGAAATTTTCCAAAAGCCCTTTGATTATCTCAATCTACAAGAGGAAGAAATTTCTACCCACCCAACAAAGCTCCAGCAGTCCTCGCTTGCACACAGACTTGTCCAGCACAGAATTCATTTGCATTTCCTCCAAGACACTTCCAGGGTGAACACACCTACGACAAAACCATGCAGCGGAGTGTTTGCAAACTGTCACATTCTGCCTTTTGCTTTCCCCTCTCTCAAACTCCTTGACTGACGTGGCTGTTTGAATTGCTAACGCTCAGTGATGAGGACTGTCACTGTCACCTCGGCTGTGTTTACCCAGTGCCGCTCACGGCGGGGTTCCCTCCCCGGCGCAGTGCCTCACACCATGGCACATGCTAATAAAGAGGGAGAGAAAAAGGTACTTCCCTCTTTGCAGCAGCAGCAGTGTAACAGCCCTGATGAATAGGCCAGCAGCTGGGAATGCTTCCAGAAGCTGTAAGGAGAAAAAGAAGTAATTTATTGCAAGTGCTACAAATACATCATATACCTGTGAATACAGGTGACCATCACTTGCTCAAACAGCTGGCGCTGTCCTTGGAGGGAAAAGACCTCGAAGGTCTCTCTCTACCACAGTGAGCAGCCAACAGCAAAGTCCTCCTGAGCTTCAGGAAGAGCAGGCATTGATGTGTGCATGCCTTACACTCCTTGGCAGGGCTGAAAAGCCTGAAATACGATTACATTTCCTCAGTAAAATTACATTTAGGTCTTCCCTGAGATCCAAAATGGTTAAAGCAATTTTTCCATCAGCTTCGTTATTACCCTTCAGACAGTATTGGCACTCATCTCCGGTTTTATTTTGCTTATCCCTTCATTAAACTCTGCCTGCTGATGTTTCAAATCCGTGGTTATTTACCTGTTCTTGCCCCATCTCTGTCAGCCCCAGATCTCCTTGTCTCCCTCTGCCACAGGATTCTCCCTCTCCCTCAGGAGGGAGGCAGTGAGGGAAGGGGGACACCCACCCCCTTTCACACATGTCTGAAACCCCCCATCCCATCAGGGCTGCTCCACAGGGTCCCTGCTCTCTCTTCACACCTCTGAGATGGAGCTGTCATTACCTGCTCCAGCCCGGACCTGGCTGCCCCACTGTCAGAGCTTCTCTGAGTTTCCAAGGGGTTTTCAGCCAAGCCACATTCCCAGGAGCCTAAATTAACCAAGCTTTTTTAAGCCCTGCTGAGGACTGCTCCAGTTTTCACCCACTAAGCATCAGACCAAACAACTTGCTGTTTTTTACTCATTTTTGCCAAGAAGTTGCAAAGAGAGCAGCATCGCCTCCCATCCCCCTCACCCTGTAACTCCCTGTTCAGAACTGGTACAGGGAAAAGGAGGAAAATGAACCCAAATCACTGCTCAGCTCCTGTTCTCCCAGCCTGCCCATCCCACCCAGTGAAACACATGGCATTAAAACTTCTGCAGCTGAGAGGATCTGATTATTTTTATGGAAATTTGCTCCAAGTTCAGGAGTGGATCAATGACAATTTCTTGAGCTGGCTCCATTTTGAGTACCAGAATTGACTTTTGGAGGAGCTGCTTGATTTCCCAGCTTCCCCACACCAGAAAAGAGATTATTGCATAGGCATGTGATGTAATTCAGCTCCAAATAGGGTCTGGGTCTATTAGACCCCAATACAAAACTCACCCCGGCTCCAAGGAAGACAGCAGAGCTCCCTTCTATCCCTCTCCTTGTCACACCTCAGGCCAGACAGAGATGGGAGTGAATCCACCTGCTGCTATTCCATACACCACACAGATATAAATGGCTGCTCAGGACGTAACACAGGAGAGACTCATTTTGGGCAATTTAGTTCAACCATTCCTTTTCCGAGTCCCCCAGTTTGCCCTGTTTCTATTACCCAACCGTGCCACTTCTTTGCTTTTCTCTTGTCTTGCTGTCTGCCTCTCCCTCTGCTCATTCTCCTTTCTTTTTCCATTTGAAAATACTTTTCTTCTACTTCAAAGGTCTTTTACTGGAGTACAAATCCCCCTGTTTTCCTCTCACCCATCACCTGCCAGGTCTCTGCATCTTCTTGTGACCACATGGGCAGCAGCTGACCCCCTCCCCAGCAGGGCCAAGTGACTGTCACAAACACAGCCCCTTTACTCTTTCACTTAACATCTTAAAATCATCCTGGGGGGCACCAGAGATAACAAAGATTGAAGCTCTTAATGCAAATTTCTGGCTCCAGGTTAGCACAGTGCAGGGCTTTCTGCAAGGCCTCTGTAAAGAGGCTTTTAATTTAGCACTAATAGGGAGGTTATTGTATGTTAAATAAATACTAATTGATTATTTAATATATATGCGTTGAGGGTTAACTGCTATGTAATGAGCTCCTCTCCATTAGTGGGGCTGCTGAACATCAATTAATATGGGTTTTATAATCAATTGATATTTAACATGCCCTAACTTTCCTGTTTAGACTTAATGGGCCAGCGTTTCCAAAGTGGACAATGCCAAGGGTTTTTGCTTTTAAAAACTAAAAAATATTTATCAGAAGATTTACAACATGGTGAGAAGTTATGAACGTGTTAAAAGCTCAGCAAATCAGCTCTGCAGAACTGGACACAGCAGGGTGAGTCTGTCCAACCCCAAAACGTGCACAGAGCAGAAACCTCTGGAAATGGGAGAGGGAAGCCACATTCCCTTAACTTCTGTGGAACCTGGACTTGTTTTTCTTTGGAGAGCTTCCCAGAAAGTGCTCTGCCCCATTTCAAAGCTTTATACCATGGCATGAGCTGGGCCTGGCCCCCGTGGGATCCCGGTGTGCTGTCCAGTTGCACTGAGATACGCCCTGCAAATGGGGTGTGCAATCCCTCTTTTGGGAACCACTGCAAGATAAACATTAGGGACAAGGCTTCCAAGGATGACTAGGGGATTTAGACAAGCAGCTTCCATTTATTGTAATAAGCATCATGTCTCTAAGTGTCCCAACTGCCTTCTAAAACATCTCATGGCAAAGACTTTATTCCCTTTGCCTCTCCTTCCCAAGCACACACAGATAAATCATGTGCAAGCTGTTTGTGGTATACACCAGGGAGAAAACAAGGAAGTTTCTAATGAAAAGAGTGATCATAATGCATTTACAGCCATTATCTAACACTATTTCTTACTTAATTTCCTTACTGGCAGCTTTCACACGGTTTCACGATGCGGCAGAGTTTAGCTTAGCTTGCCAAAAATTCAGGCTGGAAGAGAACACACAAGGAAGTACATTAGACACAGAAGTCTCAGTTCCCACCTGAGAGCATCTTTTTCAGGTCTCTCTGGTCCCCAGCTAGAGCCCTGCATCCCAGCAGGCCACTCCAGGAGCTAAATGCTCCCTGTAAATATTGCAATATTCCTCATCGGGAGGGCTGGGACAGCAAGAAGAGAATGGGGCTTGAGCAGCACCCAGGCAGGGTTAGGATGGAGATAATAAAGATTGGGAAAAGAACAAAGAGCAGCATGTGGCCAGATCAGGGTTTGAAGTCTACAGGCTGATTTATGTCATCTGAGGATCTGGCCCAGTTAGATCTAATTTTAACATCCTTGACAAATTCCCTTTAACGGCAAACCGTCGAAAGGGAATCTTTTCTCCGCCCCTCATCCTTCCATCTCCAGGAGCTGCTCCCTGTGACAACACTGTTCTCCAGCAGTAATTGGCAGTACTGTTCTATTATCACTTATTCTTAAGGCCTGAGGATTTGGTCCCTTGCAATTTTCCTGTTGTACAAATTCATGTCTATTAGTTTAAGACATGTGCATGTTGGTGCATTTATCCCCTGCGTGTGTCTGAGGACGGGGACAGGACTTAAACCTGAAAGGGCCCTTGTCTTACCAAAAATTAAAGGAAGCAAGAGAGCTAATCACTGATGACACATCACTGGGGGTTGCGGGAGGACGTACCTCTGGTGTCTCCAGCAAAACAGTGGCAATTCTCCTTATAAGCATTTTAAATGGATGATGATCCTAATGAACTTAATAGCATCACTATCCAAGGACAGCATCAACTCGTTGCCATCCTGCATTTTGCAGAAATAGCTTCCCTTTAAACAGTGTGCCCCTGCTTTGAACAGTAATGGTTTTTAAAAGTGTCTTAGCACACAAAGGCAAAATCTTTTTTGAAACAGGGTGGAATTGGTTGGTGATTATCACTGAAAAGCTGGCAGCCACCAGCTAACCTTCTAACAATGAAATATGGGAATTTACCTTCATGCTTCAGTGCTTGCTATTCAGCTGTCTACCAGGGTCTAAATCAATGATTCTACACCCTCCACTCAAGGTTTCTCTTTCAAATGCTGCAGATATGACCTTAAGTTCATCATCTAAACAATGCAGTTCACGTTTAATTTCATTAATCTAAGATCTTCCATAAAATTGCAATATGGCACCATACCTTTCAAGTACCTTCATTAAAATCCATGTTATTTCTAAATCCTATGCATATCTATGAGGTCATACGGTGTTTTATTAAAATGGATTTTGAAAGGCTCAGCTCTTTTATCACCAATTGTCATAAGGTAGTTTACAATAAAAAAAAATTTAAAAACCCTAAATCCTTTCCAGTCTCTTAGGCGATGAGCAGATTTGAACATTTCTGCAAATTAGCACCTTTCCTAATTTTTTAGCTTTTTTTGAAGGATCTTACATTTCGAGAGGAAAAAAATTTATTGAACCCTCCTTGTTTGTGTATTTTCTGCTGTTTGCTGTACCTACTACATTACTCTCTTGATACAAGCACATGGGGAGACAGCCTGGGGAGTGCAGAGGTACCAGGATGCTGCTGTGAGACTTCACAACTCAAACTGTAAATTCAGTCACTGAGGTGAGCCAGCAGTGGTCCTGCCTCCCCTCCCTCCACCTGGAGCATCCCAGACTGTGCCAGGCTCGGTGGGAACAGCTCAGGGATACAGCAACAATCCCAACCCCCCAGGCTTTGCTGCACTTCTGGTTTTCATCAGTAAATTCTGCAAGTCTGGAGCCTACCAAAGCCACTGGAAAACCTCTCTGTGTGCCTGGGCTCCTTTTAGACCTCACACATTAAATAATTGCAAGTGAGGCTGAGTTGGGGCAACCATTGCTCCCTCCTTAATTAAACCTGAGTTCAGCACTCACTCCATTGACCCCTCCTAGAAAAACCCACCCCTCCCATTAACGCCAAGCAAAAATCTGGCAGAATCTAAAACATAGCAAACATTGGACTGTTGAGATTCTTCACAAAGGTAAAGAGGACATAAATGACAATATGTGTCCAAAGACGATGTTCCACGATACCTCCACCTCTTAAGCAAAATATTAAGCACCCTGAAGAGACAAAGCTGTCCAGTGGTCCTGCTCTGCCCCTCTGCACTGTCCTACCGAGATTTCAGCAAGAGATGCTGCTGCTGAGGTGCCATTTGTGACAGACCTTCCCCAGTAAATATTGCAGGATGACTTCAACCCGATACCAGAATCGGCCAGATTGAAACTTTCTAACAGTTCTGAGTACTAGAAAGCTCATTGTGCTGAGCGCTCAGAGAACCCTTCCTCTGGTCGAGTGCCCCGCCTGTCAGGTAACAGAGTTTTAATCACCCTGATTACATATTCATGAGCCATCCCCACTTACCGATGCATATGTATTATCTACTTTACATAGCCACACCCTTAGCAGAAGTCCTAATATGGTTCTTTAGGGTCGGTTTTCACGTCCGGTGTCCTTTTTAGTTGGCTGTTCCTCAACCCCTGCTTTTCAGTGAGCACAATATCGTCACTTTTGTGCCCAGCTCCTGCTTTGCCAGCCTTGCAGAGCTGGGCTGGCCTCCTGCTTGCGTTTTGCATGGCTTCTGTTTGCCTGACTTACATCCTTTATCTGTTTCTGCAAGGCTGTGCTGTTCTCCTGCCCTTATCAGAGTCAAACGCTGCTCTGTTCCGCTGCCCTTATCACTCCCATAAAGCCATCCCCCGGCTGCAGTGCCACGCTCACGGTGGAACATTACTCTGAAGAAGCAATTACAGCGAGCAGAGCAAGGAACTAAAGACAGGTCACCTAAATGAACTGAGGGAAAAGTACATGAGAAAACAAGAAAACGTCTTCATCACTTTTCAGGCTTCAAATTGGAAAAACAGGGATCAATACGCCAGAACTTCATTTAATGGTGTGAAAAACAATCCACCCCAAGACAGGCAGGAATCACTTATTGCAAAACAAACAGGCCAATTAGGGCCGGGCAGGGCGTTGTGGGACGCCAGCACTGGGGCCATTCCTGCAGCCTCGGCTGCCTGAGACCTGGCCACAAGGGATGGAGACACCAGGGAAGGCTGCTCCGAGGCCTCAAAGCAAAATATCCCCCAAAATGGGCAGCGTGGCTGCATTTTGCTGATTTTTCTCCCCTCATTTTTTCATCCAGGCTCCTTCCCATTCAGTTTAGTGATGGCTGAAACACGGGGCAGCCCTGGCTGATGCAAGCACTGACAGCTGGGCTGGGAGATGGGAACAGAACTTCTCCCTGATATCCAGTCTAAACCTCTGTCGGTGTGAAGCCATTCCCTCCTGTCCTGTCACTCCAGCCTCTCGTAAATCCTCTCTCCATCTCTTTTTGTCAGCTCCTCCAGGTGCTGAAAAGTCACATTAGGTCACCCCGAAGCATTCATGGCCTTAAAACCTTTGGTGCCAGAGTCCAGAACCCTCAGTCCACCCCTGCTGAGTGACCTTTTCTGCGTTGGGAAGTTTCTCCATCTCTGGAGAAGCAGCAGCTCTGCTCTCCAGCACGGTGCTCAGGACACCCGAATACAGACATCTGCCACGGGAGCATTTTATTGCCTTTGCTGTCACTGCCACTGCCAGGCCCTGGAGCAGATTAAACAGATTAATAGAAGTGATGTAGAGGGAGTGTAAAACCCACCAGGCTCCACTGCGGGCCAAGTGAAACGGGGCAAGGAGGGTGGAGCTGACATTTGCAGAAGTAACCTCATGTTATTAAAACAAATTTGGCATGAGGGGAAAATATGTTTGCTTTGCACTTCCTAATGGCTGCGAGAGCATATTCAGAATCAAATATTTGTAAGGCAGTAAGATAGTGGTTTTTCAGTGTTTTCTCCTCCCCTTCATCAGTCAAACACGGTCCCTGTGTGCTGTGTCACAGGGCTGCTGCTTTTAAAGTACATGAGAATGCAGAGTGGACATCAGCTCTAAATCTTAAAAAATCTAACTCGGAATTTATATTTGTCCTCAGGAAGATAATCAACCCCAAAACTCTGGATGCCTTTCCAGAAAACTGCTACACACTGCAATTTTTCTCTCTGTTTTTCCCCCCTTCTGACGAAACATTGGTTGTATTTTCTCCTTTTATTTATTGGAGTGCTAAATGGATTATTTCAGCAATAAATCAGGCCCTTTCATTACATTTTTAAGGTGTTGTCACTGTTATGAAGTACAGTGTGCCATCAAAATTAAGCTCAGATTGCATTACCACCTATTTTATAGGTAGAGAATTACTTGATGGATTTTTTTTCCAGCAGTCTAAGCACTTTGTGTCTTCCCTTCCAAGCCCAACTGTCTCCCTAGTTTCACAGGCATTTTCCTTCACAAGTTATGAAATTCTCATGCACATTCTCTCACAAATACCTTTTAAAATAGAGGGATGATATTTCTTTTAGCCCAGACTATCCATGTAAAGCACAGGGAGGTCAGGGGTGGGAAAGACCTGTCTGAGCCCCCCGTTACACACCTGAAGCAAAGCAGCTCTTCTGTGAGACCCTTCAGCTGGAAGGAGCTGCTCATTAGAACCACTGGAATATGAGATTATACTTAAAGTTTTACGAAAGGTGTCCTGACTGGCATCTTTATGATATTATATTTAATATATAAAATATAACTGATGTCAGGTGCAAAGAAAGGGGTCCATGATGCAGCCAAGGTGCTGCTCCATGGCCACGTTGTGCTGGGAACAGGCTGAGCTGCACAGGCCAGACCAGGTGGATGGGCCTTGGGTCACACAGGTTAAATTCAGACCACTGACCCCAGTCCTCTTCCCCCACTGCTGCCATCCTGCTGGGTTTAAGGTGGCGCTTCAGAGAAGAATTTCTGCTTAAGTTTCAGAGCAAGAAGCTGTTCTGCATTCCTCCTCCATGCCTTTCCTTTCAATTGACACTAAATTTTTTGCCAGGAGTTTTAGGATCCAGAATGTCCCAAAAGAAATTAATAAAGAATGTCTCACCTGAAAATTATACAACCCTCTCCAACCTCCACCGTGCCTGTTCCTTTTGCACCACCCT
Source organism: Promerops cafer (assembly GCA_013398275.1). NCBI lineage: Eukaryota > Metazoa > Chordata > Aves > Passeriformes > Nectariniidae > Promerops > Promerops cafer. The sequence continues at coordinate 562,487 of VZSE01002019.1, read as the reverse complement.
GATGTACACTGGGAGCAATCCAAAGAAATTAGTGACATTACCCTCTGGTAGCCTGGTGACACTTATGTTCCAATCTTCAGAAAAGTAACTGCAAATCTGCCTGGTGCTGCAGAAGTAATTTTAGGAAACTAGCTGCTGCACATTATGGGTGATACTTTGTGAGCTGTATGTGTCAGTGACCCACTGCTGCATCCTCTGGCAGAGCTGCAGAGCACTTCATCCATCTTCCCTTTCTGGCCCCGGCACTGGCAAGACAAAATCATGTATTATTTAAACCTTCCTCTTTTTTCTCCCCCTCCTCTGATTGTCCAGTTCAGGAATGGCCACGGCACGGTGTCCTGCAGCTCTGCAGTGCCAGCCCTGCTCCTGTGCAGGCCCTGGTGAAGCCATGCTGGCTCTGAGCTCCCTCTGAGCGAGGTGTCGTGCCTTTGCAGGCTGCAGAACTTGGCACCTGCCAGGAAAAAAGCAATAATTTCCTTTTAGTGCTTCAGGCTGACTCTCCTAAGTGCCAGAGGATGACGTGAGTGCTCGGAGCTCGTGGGGAAGGGCTGGGCACCCTGCGGGCTCGGCCACCAAAAATCCCAACTATTCCCAACTCCAAAGTTTTCTTGTTCATTAAAGGCAGAGCCGAGGACCAAGCTGCTCAAGGAGTTAAATGTATTAAGCAATTTACAATTAATATAGAACTCATTCCAGAGATATCTACTAGAGAGTACAACAGGGCAATTAACCCACTAATACACTAGGCTATTACATCGCTATGTCTCTTATTTTAGCCTGAGGTGATTTGAAACGCATTGGATTAAAGGATATTACAGGAGATAGCATGAAAAATAGCTTAATGTAATGAGCCATCCCGTGATGTCTGCTATTAAAGATGATTTGCAGTTGAAAACTACAACATACAGTAGTTCAGCCATTTAGAAACATCAGTGTATTTAACCCTTTTCTGGCCTGTGTGTCCCTTACTTGAGTCAGTGCAAGAGTTTCCCCCTCTCCTCCCCCTCACTTCAAATGCCTTTATCTGAGGATTATCAAATGCACCTTATTAAAGTACAATAGTATCTTTGGGAGATTGGTGCCTGAGGTTGATAGAAAACCAGTAATCTGCTAATAACTTTTAAAAATAGATCCCCGAGAGAGTAAATAGGCTATTTGACTGGCGACACGCTCCCGAAATGGGAACTTGTAACAGATTTCTCTGCTAGCCTTAGGCCTGTCATATCAGTTCCAAACGGTGACCCAGACACAACTGGGAAACAAAAGCACCTTATCTTAAAATCTATAACTCCACAGAAACAGCAGCACCCAGGGAGGGGAGGGCGAGCAGCTGGAAAAGTTCCTGCCTCTGGAGCAGCCCTGCCATGGAGTCTGAGCATCTGCTGGTTTCAGGAAAAATCACAGAGCTGGGAGAGCAGTTTCCACCTGGACGGTGTGCATTTCTCTTTCTCTCATTTCTGTGCTTTCCTCTCCGACTGGAAACGCAGGGAAATCATTGACTTGGTGCTGTCAGGCGTGATGGGTTTTGTCTGTGAGGCAGGTGAGGCTCTGCGTACCCCAGGCACAGTCTCTCTTTCTAACAACCCCATTTGCACAGAAATAGAGGTGAACAAAACCGGCGCTTATTTTCCCACCAGAAAAAGGCAGCGTTGTTTCCTCACGTTACCCGTGAAAAAGTTTTTCTTCTACAAACAAGAAAGAAAAAAAAAAAAAATCCCATGAACCCCATTAAAGACATCCCAGGGGGACTTGGGAAAGAGCTGTAAGTAAAAATATTATGAAAAGATGAATTTTCTGGGCAGCTTTGCAGCTGGGTGAGGCATTACAGAGCTGGGTTATCTCACCTGCCTCCACAGAAACAATCCTGCAGCCACTTCTCACCTTCCCTACCTGTCATCATCTCCTTCCCCATCCCATTTTGCCTCAAGGTCCTGCAGATCTGTGGCAAATACTGGATCTCCCCTTTTCCTTTTGTGGTGTCCTCCAGCCTTCTCAGAGCAGCACTTCCTCCCTGAAACCCAAATAAAAGCACTTGGTTGTGAAAACAGTATTTTTTAGAAGGATCAAATGAGGATTTTCACATTTGCATAAAAATAGAAAAACAATTAGCAGTGCAAAACAGCCCCAGGTGATTACACTTCTCTTGGAAAGCACTGAGGTAAGGTGCTCTTCACACAAGGGATAACTGCAGGGGGGCCAGCAATTGGATGGGTGCTATCAGTACTGCTCCTTCTCTAAAAAAATATGTGAAGAATGGGGAAAAGAGGGGGAAAACAAAAAAAATGAACAAACAAAAAGCACTTTCAGGCTGAGATCCTCCTGGAGCTGAGCTGACACATTGCTGCACCAAAATGGAAAGAGAAGACAAAAAGAGAACCCATTCCCCAGCTGACCTCCCTCTGCACGAAGGGTTTTAAGCAGAGGGTGGTGCTTCCCACAAACCTTTCCGCAGGGGCAGGGGGGGAGGCGATGCTGGGGGCTTCTGCTAATCAAAGAACTTGTCGCTGTCCCTTTGGTGTTGGCAGATGCCAGGAACAGCGCCCAGGCCCCGGTGGCTCTGCAGCTCGTTGTTAACAGGCTGCACTCGCTGCCAGCCCGCCCTGCTCCCAGCAGCTCCTCCTGCCTCACTCCGGGCTGCCCGCGTCCCAGGTGGCACAGGAGCCTGTCATTCCTCGTCTCCATCCCGGGCAACGAGGGCTTTGGGAGAAAGGGAGAGGATGACCAGGGCTTCCTGACCTTTTCTCCGTCAATTTGGCTGCCGTGCCGTGCGAGGAGGAGATGGCAATCACGCTACGAGGAACCGACACACTCATCTGGGTGTCACTCGCTGACGCCGGCAGTGGCCGTGTCACTCGGCATCGGGGACACCGCGCCTCTGACGGGATCGGGGCCGTGATGGCCCCAGCTGGGAGCAGATTTGAGCCTTCCCACTGCGCCCCACTCCTGGCCGGGGCAGGACTGTTGGATTGTCAGCACATTCATCAAAAGTCTCGCTGCTCTGCCCGTTGTTCCTCTCCAGGGGGGATCGGTGTCTCCTCGCACCCAGAGCTCCTCCTGGAGGGGGTAAAGCCTGTGAGATCACTGAGCTCTCGCACCACTTTGTAAATCAAACTGGGGATCTGTTATGGTGACGGGGAAACTGAGGCACAGCCAGGTAGTGGAGCTTTCCCAAAGCCATGCCCTGCTCCCTCCAAGGATGGACACCCAGGGACAGCCCCTGCTCTGCAATGCCCACCCTGTGCCACCGCCAGAGCTGCTCCAGCTGTGCCAGCAATAATCCCACAGAGGGAAGAGGAGAGGTGCCAATGACCCCACAGAACTGAAGCCAACTCCTCCTGGTTCCTGCCTGGAGGGGAGCAGGGCCCGGAGTGTCACAGCCACTTCCACAAGCAGCCAGCCCAAGGCACTGCCGGCGTGGTGATCAGCAGAGCAATTAATTAGTACAAACTCTAGCAGGAAAAATGGCCTGACAGAAGGATTCAGAGCCAGGACTGGCATCTCTTACCAGGTCAATCCCGAGCCCGGCTTCCAAACTCTTCTCTGCCTTCAGGGCAGAGTCCTGGAATGCCCCTCGGTATTCTTGGCGTGTCTGATACCGAGTTTTTGGCCACAGGAGCCCGGCGAGCTGTGCCTGCTGCAGGCAATGCTCTGGAGCTGCCCTGGCACAGCTCAGCCCTGGAACCACAAACCCTCCAGGCCTGGCCAAACCCTCTGCTCTGCTCCTTGGATGGGCACTGGCAGCTCCCATCCCACCGGGCGGCTCCTACGGCTGCCAAACACACCTGGGTTTGGGAGGGGAATGGTTTGTGGTCAATCAGAGACACCACATTAAAGGGGAATTTTTACATTTTCTCAGTCTCGAAGTGTCAAACCCTACACAAACCAGCTGGACACGCAACACAGAGCAGCCATGGCATCATTTGTGTTCCAGGTGAGAGGAGGTGTCGCAGGACTGAATATTCCTGGTTGGCTTGAGGCAAACCAGCTGGATTCCCCTAATACTTGACTGCAGAAGTGCAGGAAGGCAAAGGGGGAGAGGGGAGAGAAGTGAGGGAGAAGGTTTTGTACAGAAAACTCCCTTTTTGGAGGGTAGGAGGGATATTAGTTGGTAGCAGCAAGAGCAGAGATTTTTGCACTCCTATAAATCATTATTACTGGATGTCCCTGAGGGGATGAGAAGAATGAATCAGTTACACATACACACACAATGCCAAACTTTTAGATGGGGGAAGAAAAAAGAGAAAGAAGAGAGGGGGGAAAAACAGAAAAGGAGAGAGAAGAGAGGAAAAAAAGAGGGGATGTAAAAAGGAAAATAAAATAGTAAAGATGGGGGGGGGGGAAGGAGAGAAAAAAGAGGAAAGAGGGGAAACAGAAGAGGAAAATAAAAATAAGAGAGATAAAAAAGAGAAAAAAGTGAAAGAGAAGACAAAGGCAGGAAAAAAGGGAGAAAAAGGGAGAGAGAACAAAAGCCAAAAGAGAAGGAGGAAAAGAAAGGGAAGAATGAGAAGAAGGGAATGAATGAACTTTGGAAGCAATTTATAATTCCTTTCACCTACATCATGAATTGAACATGCAAAANAAAAAAAAAAAAAAAAAAAAAAAAAAAAAAAAAAAAAAAAAAAAAAAAAGAAGGGGGAAAAAAAAGGAAAGGAGGAAGGGAAAATATTCTGCCTAGCATGCAGATTATCATTTGAAAAGATTCTGTTGCCATGTTTTTGTCCCTGGGTGATGAAAATGAAATTGTCTGATGTGTGCGCCGTGTTAGATTTACCTTTGCAGGGTTCACCCACAATCAGTAGAGAGGGGTCATGCCACAATATGTCATCTCACAGCTCCATCACACCAACTCCAATTTATACGAGGAGGTATTATGCATTTCAAAGGAACCCCCTGCGCGTGGCTCTTGTTACTGATCTATATCACAGCTCAGCTGAGGGAAGATTAGTTCTGCTGCAAGGGCAACCAGACTTATTTGTTTATGATTATATTCTCCTTAAAGACGCACCATTCCTTTTTTTTTTTTTTTTTAATGTCTAATTTAAAGTGTGCATTAAAGGGGCTGGGGAGGGGGTGGGATGTAAAAGGTGAGAGAATTCGGCACTCTCCCACAAGGAAACCTAATAGTCTTAGTCTCCCATGCATCCTGCTCATTAAAAAAAAAAAAAAAAATCTCCATTTAAATGCAAATTTGAGTTTTAGCTGGGGACTCCCCCAAAAGCTTCTCTCGGAAGCACCAGGGAAATAGGATTCAGAACCTAAAATGGCTGACAGCAGTGGAACGCCCGTGGAAAACGCTTCCCCCATCTGAATCCCCTCGCCCTTCTCGCCGCCGATGCCCCCGGGCGCGGTGCGGCGCTCGGTCACCGGGCGGGCTGGGGCAGCACCGCTCCCGTCGCTCTCCCCTTCCACCTCGGGCAAACGCCGCCCGGGCGCGCTAAAACTCGCAATATTCGCCTTTCAACTCCTGCTCGCTGCTGCTTTCATCAACGTTTTCCCGCAAAGTCGCCGCGTTTGTCCCCGGTAAAGGCTTGCAAGGATTTGCGAGGCTCCCTCCCTCATCCCGAGCGTGCCTTGGATTTTGGGGGCACCCAGGATGTCACCGAGAAGCTGACACTGACTCCATCTGTCCCCCGAGCTTAGGGGGAGCCCTGTAACGCTGCTGGCATTAAAAAATCAGCGAATTCTAGGAAGTTTTTCCAGGAGAAAAGTCCATTTGTTTGGTGGGGAAAGGCGCGGAGGGAAAGGATGGTGGTACCCACGTTCCTGCCTGCACTGATGGGGATGCCCAAAGTTGTCAGGCACCCCTGGGAGAAAAATAAATATAAAAACAGATTCAGGGCTTTCTAAACCAAATTTAAAAGGAGGTATGTGGGGCACCTCCAGCCCTGGGGACAAGTGGAGCCACCAGGATCCACCAGGAACAGAGGTTGGGCACACACCTCCAGCTTTTCTTAGTGTTTTGCCGAATAATTTTGCCAAAGTTTGCCACATCAATGCAGAATCAGAAGCATTGGCTTCCAATTATCATCAGCCAGGACCATCAGAAGTATAAAGAAGTGAAATCAGAAGTGGGAGTATGGCAGTGCCACCCACCTCCCTTTGCAGTGCTGGTGGCACACAGGGACAATACACACACAGACAAATGGAGGTAGAAGAAAAGGTAAATTAGGGATATTAGTTATATTAATTAGGAATGAATTGGCTCACATTTCATTGGAAATGTATCCTACATTTATGTGGCGTTTCCCCTGACCCCTGGTTTGAGCACTTGGTGGGACAGCAGGGTGGCTGTGGTACCCACAGGGATCCCACCCCAAAATGCTGCTGCTCCTACAACAGGTCCCTCTCACCCCGAGGGTCTGATCCTGCTCATCCACGTGCTGGGGAACACCCTGGAAAACCTCTGGCATCACCAAACCCCTCTGCACTGACATGAACGGCCCAGCTGCTCAAAGTGCTAAATATTTTCTGTGTAAGTGCCAAATCCTCACAGTGCAGCTCACCCAGCTTCTTCCTGTGCCTGACCCTCACCAGAGAAGGAGAACCCGAGATGCCAAGGGCCTGGCACTGTCTGTGCTGGCCATGGCATCACCTTCCACCCCCCAGGGGTCAGGAACTGAGGGCCTGGGGCAGGCAACGAGGTGCCCAGCCCTGGTTTTCCAGAAGCTCCTCCTGGGAAAGGAGCCAACCTTCCCTCTCCCTGCCATTTCCTCCCTTGTTCTCCGTAAAAACCACACTCATTTCACTACTTTGAAAGCACATAATATGATGGGTGAAAACAATTAAATGAAATAGACTGGTAATACCCATGGGAAAACATTTTTAGATATGATATTACAATCTTGTTTCAAAATTGGATTTTGCCAAGAGGAAATACAGTTTATTATAAAACACATTTTCTTTTAATTTAATTATATAATCTTTGGCTTCAGAGAAGGGATGCTTAAATCAGACCCATTTAATTTTCAAGTGTATTCACCCATCACCTAGGGCAAATTGGTTTAAATTAGTAGGTGACTATGTAAGTTCTAGATATGTGTCAGACAAAAATTTATCTGCAAACTCCATATAAAAGACTATCTACACCAGCAGCACAGCCCAGAAATTACCTGGGATGAGCACACAAGCACCTGAAGAGCAGCATTTGCTCTGATTTCAATGATACCCACTACAAAACCTGATCCGGGATTATTTTTTATCTTTGTTAATGTTTTGCCAGATCAGTTCATCACCCTGCACGTCTGCACCGTGCCAATAAACCCCGATGACCTGCAGTTGGATTCTACCAGGTGCATTAAATTCCCATAACGGGAGCAGATCTTGCTAAGTCTCCCGTGGCCTGTTCCCCGGCAGAGATTGCATTTCCAGCCCGACCACAGCCGCGGTTTGTCCCGAGCCTGCAGAGGCTCAGCTCTGCCTCCCTCCGTCACGGCCGCCCCCACAGCTCAGCTCGGCCAGCGCTGCCCGGGTTTTAGCACGGATCTCCTCCCGTCCCACTCCCGCTCCCCCAAGCTCAGGCTGGCTCGGGAGCGGTCAGAGGAAACCTCTCCAAACGCAGCGGCTCCCCGGCCGCGGCCGGGGTTTGTGCTGCTCAGGAGAGCCGCCCGCGCAGGCAGGAGAGGAAACTCCCCAGGCAGGGAAGATGCTGCAGTGCAGTCAGGGCTGACTCGGCAGGAGCACCGCAGGGATGATAAATAATCGCCCGTGGGCCGTGGAAGGTGCTTTGCGTGGCAGGGACCCAAACTCCAGCGGCGCTGCCGGGGGAGGACGAGCTGGCGCCACAGCTCCAGCACCCAAAGCAGCCCAGCCCGAGCATCCCTGTGCTCTGGGGCTGCTCCCACCTGGGGATCACCCTCCAGAACCCCCCAGCAGCCCTTCTCCAGGTCCACCAGAGCCCCCAGCCAGGCTCACCCCATCAGCCTCCCACACCTCTGCTCACCCCAACACGCTCACCCCGGTTCGTGCCCTCCCTGTGACAACACAGTGACAGCACAGGCACAGTGACCCTCACCTTAAATTAACCACAAAAAGCAGAGTTTCTGCCCTTGCACCTGGGCCAGGAACTCAGCCAGCATCAGAAGGCAGAAAACGAAAGCAATACCAAAACTCAGTTTAGTGTTTAAATTCTCACAGGGCTGTTTTAACGAACAGCAACAAAATCTACATCGCAATTCTCATGCCAGGCAGCGAGCACAGGTCACTGTGAAGGCTCCTGCTGCCACAGCACGTATATATAAAGAAAAATACAAATATATACATGCACCAGTGTAGGGAAATTCTGGAAAGGAGAGTTGAAAGTGTTCGCTAAAGGCAAATACTTACGAAACTCCACCAAAACATTATTTGCCAAAATAGCTCGTTTCAAAACCCAGCTCACAAACCCAGAATTCCAGCCAGCATCCCCACCCTTCATTCCACGTGTTGCAAATCACGTGAGGAGCTCCTGAAGCACTGGGGGCTGCCCAGGGCAGTGGTGGAGCCCCCATCCCAGGGGGATTTAAAAGTGTAGATGTGGCACCTGGATTTAGTGTGAGTGGAATGGTTGATGGTTTTAAACATCTTTTCCAACCTAAATGATTCTGGGATTTTCCATACTGGTGCAGTGCTGAACATGGGGGTGGTGTTGGGTTGATGATCTCAGAGAGCTTTCCCAACCTGAACAATTCTGTGATTCTATGGGTATTCCCTGAATAAATGTGAATATTTCAACAGGTGTTAGACACCCACTTCCTTCTGGCTCTTTGATGCTCTCCCCCTTGGCCACCCAGTTTGGGAAGGCACCCAATCCATCCCTCAGGGCCAAACCCCAAACCCACCCCACCCTGCCAGCCCTGAAATGCAGATGCACTCCAAGTGTGATGCAAACATGATCTCAGCCATGTCTGGCAAATAAACATTACAAGGGGCTGTTTCAAATCTTTGTAGTAGCAAATCTCAGCACTTAACTAGTAATGCAATAAGTCCTATCAAGAGCAGGCTGAAAGGTGGAATAAATTTCCTGGAGAACAATGAGGGTGATGTATGCATATGACCAAGGCACAATAAAACTGTAGAATGGGAGGAAAAAAATGCATACAGTCAATACAATAAAATCAGCACAAATATAGGTTGTGTAAGCAAATAAATCTAACAATCCAAATATTTTACAACACGCTCACACGCAGAACATTTTTTTCCCCCCTCCCCAGAAATCTTAGGGTGGAAAAAAAAAAAAAATTAGACTGTTTTGCATCTGAGTGTATTGTAAAGGCACCAGCGGCTGTCTGCACAAATTACCATTCATCTAGGCGTTGTTGTGGAAATTTTCAAGGGATTTGCAGTAATTATATGACAAAATGCTTGCAAATCTCACTCATTGCTGAATAGAAACACACGGGTCAAAGATTGAACACTCTCAGCTTGGTAATTTGTAAATGTCAATCAGACGGGGGCCACGGGAGGCACACAGGCGTAAGCACTGAAAGGCACAGCGACGCCGTAGCAACCAGAAAAAGCCTTTTCAATCCACATTATAAAAGGCACGGGATAGTTTTACTTTCCAGCTTTTTTTTTTTTTTTCCCCTCCCTTCTCTCTCTCTTTTTTTTTTTTTTAACAAACTGATCACCTTGCGCCCAGAGGAGGAGGAGGAAAAGGGGGGAGATGGGAGGAGGGAAGTAAAGAAAGGAAGGAAAAACAGTTTAAATAAAACTGGTGAGATTAAATTAACTGATACATACATTCGCAGAGGTAGATCGTTTGCTCTGTAATAAATATGGACTCCTATCTCCCCTCCTCGCAGACAGCAAGGAAAGCAAAATAAAATTAAAAGATATAACAATAAAAATTATAAATGCATTGTGGGCCCGCAGACCAAGAGCCTGTAATGAAGCTGCTGCGAGGTGGGAAGCTCCTTATCTCTGGGGATCATAAATAGGGAGAGGCAGGCAAGGTGAGGGGGCCCGAAATGCCCCTCCCAAGCTGCCTCCCGCGGGGACACGGACCCGCAAGAAGTCAACTCCATCTTCTCCCCTTCTCCCGAAAGAGGACTCGGAATTCAGTTGTTCCCAAGGGTACAAAAGGAATGATCCCGGCGTTTCCCGGCCCCCGGGCACGCACTAAAGCGCAGATTTGCCTCTGGAGAGCAGCATCTCCTCCTCGAGGGCCATTCCCGACACGACGACGGCCCCGGCTGCGGGAATTCGGGAATTCTCCCTCTGCCCTCGAGGGCCCGCAGCTTTCCTGCCCTGCCCTCTATTTGGGTGCCAACCCAAACGACATTTTTGCTTAAAACCAGACACGTCTGGGCGTTCCCGAGGTTGTTTTTTAAAAAAAGTGGGGGAAACCCCCACAAAACCAGGAGGTGCTGCTGGTTTTGTCTCAGATATTACGACCTCAGGACTGGAGCCCCGTGGCAGGAGAGCTGCCACCATCCCAAACCATCAGTGTCCCAAACTTTCCCCTCCCTCTCCTCCCGCTGCTGCGGCACCGTGGGCAGCCCACGCTCCTCTCACACCCAAGTTCTTTAAATTCAGCCTCACTTCGGGTGATTTTTGGGCACACGGGGGAGCTGCACAGAGGCTTTTCCATGCACATCCTGTGCTGGAGGGGCTGGGGAGGATGTGACACCAAAAGCCCTGAAAGCCCCCAAAGCACTGAAATGGGGGCTTTGGTACAGAACCAGAGAGGTCACGGCAAACAAAGCCCAGACAGCCCGAGGTTAGTGCAGAAATGGGAGAAGCTCCACAGAATTTGTCAATACCCAAGGCCAAGCTGCTGGAATTCAGCTGGCAACACCCACTCCATCCTTTCCCCCCATCCCAGGTTCACCTCACACCGTGTGAGCTCAGCCTGGAGCTGGTTCCTCACCTTCCAGGGGGCTTTTGAGAATCCCAGACTGGTTTGGGCTTGGAGGGACCGTAAAAACTCATGGAACACGTTCCACAGAGCAGGTCACCCAGAGCTCCATCCAGCCTGGGCTCCAGGCTCCCCATGGCACTGGGAATGCCATCAGCTCCACCCTCCACGGGATTTAATGAATCTGAGAAAAATTATGAAGTACCATAAAGCCACAAGTCTCATAAAAAGTATAATAAAATTGAGAAAAGCTATTAAGTTATAAATACAACCAATACATGCAACATCACTCAGATGGCAGAAACTGGCCATAAAATAAAGTCATTTTAAGCCATTATTCCACAAGTTACCAAGTGTCTTAATTCACCAGTCACACGTCCCTTTATGGCCCCCAATCCCATTGTCTCTACAGAAGCTTTATAACTTCCACCTTCCTATACAGCTAAAAATGCTCCTGCCCTTACAGGAAATGCAGGACAAGGGACTTCAGGGCCTCTTCCAGATTGTCAGGGAGAAGTTGTGCTGATCACTTGGTCCCTATGTGAACTCCCAAAATACCTGGCACAGGCAGAAAAAACCTTTGGAGTTATTGAGGGAAACAGCAGAAAGAGGGAAACAGGGAAATAGAGGGACTCCTGCAGCCAAAATCCTGTGTTTTCACAGAAATCAATGATGATATTTGAATTTTGAGTCATGGTGCTGCAGCGTCAGGCTCCAAATACTTCTTCTTTTAAGTTATTCTAAACACACCTAGTGCCCATTGAAAACAAATTATTCTCTAATAAGTTGCTTAGTAAGAGTTGTATCCATTTCTTAAAAATCTATTATATATAAAAATAAATAAAAATATAAATATATGCACCAAGGATTTACAGTGCAGGTGTATTTCATTTTCCTCCCTCAATTTAAATCTTTACTCATCACCCTCCCAACTGCTGTAGAACAATCTCCTCTCTTTATTTCCTCTAAGGGTCCTGTACATTATGAATATTCATTGAAATAATTAAGCACCCTGTTCACAGCTTGTTGTGTTTACTGTTAGTCCAATAAAAGCCAAACAGGTTAATGATGATCTTTAATATGGGAATTTAATATTATTCCACCTCTATATCGGTGAAAAGTTTAACTTCCCCTTTAAGCCTCATCAATTTAGGGAAAATAAGTAACCACCATAAAAACCCACTGCAGACTAAGTCAGAGGTACAAGCTCCTGTGGATTTGTCTTCTGAATTTCTCCTTTTGGTTTAGCTCCAGCATTAGAGGAAAACAGAGGTGTGTGGTTTTTTATTCTTCTAAGAATTACTCAGATCACAGCGGTTTTAGCTCAGCTGCTCAGCGGAAAGCGAAAAACCCTTTAGGATGCAGCAGCCACGGGAAAAGCACATTTAGCAAATGAGGAGGCCGAGGCAGGAGTGGAATTCGGGGGTGCAGAGAGCAGGGCAGCATCCCCGGCTCCCTCCGAAGGCGCCACCCAAGGCAGGGCTGGCACTCGCTAATTAACCCTTAATCAGCCCCCATTAGCCGCGCAGGGCGGAGTCGGAGCGGCGCAAATCAGGGGGCTTTATGAGGGTTACTTGCGCTCATTTTATCCTTTACAGGCAATAAACCCTCGCTGGAAAGTGTGGAAGGAGCTTCTCAGGGGCGGCAGGGCTGGGCACAGCCTGGGCTCGCCGGTGCCACCGGGACACGGCCCTGCTGGAGGGGGCCCTGCTCACCCCAGAAGCGTGGTCTGTGTTTTTAGGAAGGGTGTGCTGGCCTGGTTCATCCTTTCCTGTCGCCCCCGAGATGCCACTGATCCCTGAGGCTCTCCTCCTCCCTGATTCCATGGCCAAGCACCCCTGGCTCGTGGCCACCCCACAGCCAGGGCAAAGCTCTCTGTATTTGCTGCTCACCTGGGGCAGCTCAAGCACCCAGGAAGAGCAGGCAACGTTAGATCAGACAGAAACTGCAGAGCAGAAATGCCCAGCTGCGAGCAAAAATGATACAAAAGGGGCCAAGCTGGAAAATAAGAGAGTGAGCCTGGCTGGAGCCTCTCCCTGGGCCTTGAACACCTGAGAAATATTATTCTGAGAATTACCTGAAGTTTTATTTAATGCAATAAAAGCTCGTTTTCGATGGGAATTAGTCCTGAAAGAGATGACTATTAGGAAATGCCAGGTGATGCAAGGCTCAGCCCTCTGAACCAGGGAGCTCCCAAATACCTGCAGTGCTCCAGGGGGTTGATGCCTCTCTGCCAGAGTGGGCCTTGCAGGATAAACAATTAAGGAAATGTCTAATTTAGGCCTGAAATTAACAGTATTTACAGCAGCTAAGCAGCATTTCCTCCAGTATTCCTTTAGGTTTTCACACCTTCGTGCCTTTTTCAAACCACTCAAAGGAAATGAGAAACTAAACCCAAACCAAGCAACATCCCCCACCCCAGAAAAAAGCACAGAGCAAGAGAGAAGCAGAGGTGTTACAGGGTTCTACAAGGCATCTTCTATTAATAGAATTTCAATAAAGTGAAGGAATTCAGGGCAGGGAGAGCAGCTGGAGCCAGGGTCTCAGAGGCATCCCTCCAGTAAAATGTCTTTATGCAGGAAAGGAAGAGGAAGAAAGAAAAGGGGAAGGCAGTGAAACAAAATCAGGGGAGCAGAGCCCACCAAACCTGGAATTCCCTTCAGAAAGCTCCAAGCTGAGGGCAGGAAATAAAATGCAGGAGGTAATCTGCATTTCAGGTATTTATACCCTTCAGTCATCCCTACCTGGAACCTGGTGATGGGAGGTTCCCAAGGAAAACTCCCCCAGGCTGGTAACTGGGAGCAGCTGAGCACTTCCTCAGGAGCTCTCAGGCATGGATTAAGGGACAAATCCACTTAGAAATCATTTCTTTCTCTGCAGTTTTATTTAACTTTGCAGCAGTTCCTAGCACACACACCCCCAGCAGCAGCCAGGGCAGATCTTTACAAGTTCCCTCGAATATTCCTCTCTATATAAATACACAGAATATTTCTCCATGTGTGATGGTGAATATATTTAACCCCACTTCCAGCAGAGGGCAGGAAAAGGGAGGAAAATGGAGCCAACCACCTCCACGTGGAGCTGCATTTCCAGGCAGTTTGGCCCAGAATTGTGTGTTTGGCACTGGGGCTGCTGGAACATCCCTTCCCACCCAGCTCTGGGCAGGCTCCAAGCAGAAATTTGGAGATCCAGAAAGGATGATGAAAAGTAGAAGGAGCCCAGCCAGGGAGGCAGCTCCCCTGTGCCATGGAAATGCCAAATCTGGTGTGTTCATCCTTTTGAGATGTCTGCAGGAATAAAGAGGCTCCCCCTCCTCTCCATTTCCCCTCTGCTGAGCAGCCTGTGCTCACTGTAGCAGGAAATGGAGTTCTTCCAAAAGGTGTTGGGAGCTCTGGGACCCCACGGATCACACCAGGCAGGGGGGGCGTGGGAGTGCTCCTGCTGGGAGGCAGAGAGCTCTGGGAGCCCAGAGCCTGGATTTGGGGGGAAACACCCCGAGGGAATCACCTGCCTGGAGCAGGACTCGGCTCCTGCATCCCTGACCTCCTTCCCCAGGAGGCACCAGTGCCCAGCCTGCTCCCTGATTCCCTGTCCTCTCCACTTTTTGGGGGTTGGCCTGGACCCCAGGACGGGTCACCCACGTGCCTGAGTGCCAGGACGGTGCCCAGCAAAGCTCTGCCCTCTCTCCAGCTTCCCCTGCTGCTCCTCATCCCTACAGAGCAGGACTCGAGGCTACGGAGCAGCTGCTGCCCCAAATAAATGAGTGAGGGAGAGCTGGGATGGGGCTGGGCTGCAGGGACCAGAGGTGACAGTGACATCAGGGCTGTGCCAATGCACAGCGTGGCCCCTCTCCCCACTGCACCCCTGTCCCCAGGTGTTCACTGCCCCTTCCCTGCCTGCTCACAGGCTCCAAAGGAGAAACTTCCAGCATCCTTTCCAAACTCTGCACCAATGCCAGGTGTTTATTTCCCTGAGTTCCCATTTTGGGAATAATACATTCTTTATATGGCAAATAATAACCTGTATTTATAAACAGCTGCTGCTGCACGAATAAAAACAGTTCTAAAAGGAAGAAATCTGGTATAAAATAAAATTACTTTTTTCATTTAGCAGTTGAGCTGCAATCAGGAGGAACAATCCATTTCAGGCAGTAACAGTTTCCTGGTTTTAAACAGCAGCCAGCAGCATCTGTCACCCATCCCCAAAAAATAACTCCATGACTAAGAGAGGAATGACCAAAGGAGGCATTTCCCCATTTTCTCAGTGCTCAGATGTGTCCCAGGACAGCCCTGCTCCCTGTGTCCCTCCCAGGAGGGATGTGGCTGCAGAGATGGGCAGAGCTGGGCCATTCTGGGGGTCTCCAGACTCCTGTGGATCATCCAGCCCAGCACCCCAGAGCTGGGGCCATCCCTCTCCAAGGGCTGAGCCCTCTCCCACTCCCTGCACGGCCCCCACATCCACAAATCCACAAAGCAGAGCCACTTTCCCATCCTGCTCCCCGTTCCCTTTCTGCCACCCCTGGCTCTCAGGCTTTCCCCTCCTGCTTCTCCCATCACTTTGTCCTTCCAGGGGAAGTCAGGGCCCGGGGTTCAGCCCCCACACCCCGTGCCCAATATCAGAGCTCCATCTAGCGCTGCACAGCCCCTCCCGCCGCCAGGGCCAAGGGGAAGGAGGGGGGGAAAGGGGGAAAAAAAAAAAATTAAATATATTAAAGGTGTTAATAAGCGACTTATTTAAACGGAGTATCACATATTGAACATTAATCACCTTGCAGTAAAAGTGTAATTAAGGAGTCACTCTGCCTTCTGGGGAAGGCTCGCTTGGAAGCCGAGAGAAAATGGTCTCTTTATTAACACAAATTATTTTATTTGGCTAAAGGTAATAATTCTAAGTGAGGTCAACGGGCCTCGTGCACACGCGAGCGGTGCCGGGGCCCGGCCAGCGTTTCCATGGCGACTGAGCCAAGTTCATCCTCCGCGGTAATGGCTTTGCTCTCCCACCTCCGCCGGGATTGTTCCTGGGGAAAAAACAGCCTTCCATCTGCCAGCGGCCGCATCCCGCCGGGAGAGCCCCCCCGGGGGATCTGGGGCCGCGTTCAGAGGGCGCTGCCGCTGTCCCCCCTCGTGGCACGGCACCCGCGAGGGCTCCCCGCGTGGGAACGGCGCTCAAGGAGCAGGACCAGCACGTGGCATTGCCCTCTCACCTTTCCCAGCACAGCTCCAGCCCGGGGTGGTTCCAGGAACATTGTAGGACAGTCGAGAGGTGGTTGCAGAACCCCATCCACCCCATCCCTACACGGCCAAGCTGTGGGGGCTTTCCCCCCTCGCCTTCCCCAGGGGGAGCCAGGGCTTTGCGTGGCTTCACCTCCCCAGGAGAGCTGCACCAAGCTGCAAGCCCAGCAGGAAAACCATGGCAGGGATGGAAGTTCCCTGCCCAGAAGCCTGTTGGCCTCCTCGGTTCAGCTCAGTGCCCACGTTGTGCATCCTCACGGCAGTGAAGCCTCCAGAGCCGCTCACCTGCGAGCGCTTCCAGGCTTCTCCAGCACCCAGGAGGAGCAGGGAGCAGCAGATGGAAAAATCTCTCTGATTTGATGAAACCAAACTCCAGGAACGCACTGGTGACAAGCAGAGGGGGTTTGGGCTGTAGGCCCCTTTTTCCTGAGCACATTCCTGCTCTGGGAGACCTCGTGTGGTATTCTGTCTGGGGGAGATGATTGTCTGAGCTCAGAGGTGATTTATCTGCCTCCCGTGTCATGTCGCCCGTTTACGTGCAGCGTTAGACGTGGAGTACAGCATTAACATTTTACTATTATTCTTACCTTTCAGCACAAAAAGATAAGAGTGTAAATCTGGGAGACAAGGGACGTGTCAACAGCGCTCCTGGCACAGGGGCGGGCTGTGGATGCTCCTCCTCCTCCTCCTCCTCCTCTCTCCGTGCTCACGATTCCACACCCAAATGTGCTCTGATCCTCCTCCAAAAATAAATCCAGCCCCCTTAACCAACATTCCTCATGGTCACACGTCCCTCCTGGCACAGGGCTGGAGCCACGCCACGCCAGCCACAAACAGCCTGTCCCCAACTGCTGGCCAGGCCCACGGAACTTATTAACACCTAGTCAAGATTAATCAAGCAGGGAAAGCTAAAGCAGGGCCCTAATTAGTTGCTGATGATAACTATATTTGTCATCCTCTCCCCAATTAGTCTACTGTACGTTTCAGAGTTTAATTGCACCTTGTTCTTCATTTAAATGTCATCATGTGCATATATTCTCCTCCTTCTTTAGCAAATTTGAGAAAAATTTGACATTAAATATAGATTATCTTTAGATTTTCATAATTAACACAACTGAACTGCCTTGAGCCTAAATACTTCTCCTCTGCTATAAATCTGGCCTCTCTCTTGGGAGTGGCTGTTCCAAAGGGCAGTGGGTGTGGGGGCACCCCCCTGGCACTGCTGGCCATGCTCCGGACACGGCCTTGAGGTCCCCCTCAGAAGGAAGGGATGGAGCAATCTTTGGGATTTTCTCTCTTTTGGGTTTCTTCTCCTGGTTTTCACAGCTATAACAGGTTTAGGAGTCTGATGTGCAGGCAGTGGGTCAGGTTGTGCCCGGGGAATGACGGGGCTGAGGAGACTGTCCCATGTCCCCCCTGCCAGTGACAGCCCTGCCCCAGGCCACCCCCCGAGCCCTCCCCTCCCTCAGCACAGCCAGAACAGGAGCTGTGGCTGTCCCGGGTGCTCCCGGATCCCCCTGATCCAGATTAGCGGATATTCAATATATTGATGGACGAGAGAGCTGCAGGGAGTGACCTGTGCCCCTGCATCCCAGTGCCTTTAACCCTTCAGCTGCTGCCCACAGCTCAGCACAGGACTGTGCCACCAGCAAAGCTGTCCCCAGAGCTGGGGACACCCAGCCAGGGCACCCTCTGCCACCCTGGGCCTGCTGTGTGTCCAGTTCCTGGGTGCCACTGAAGCTCTGGGGCAGCAGATCCTGGGCAATGGTTGATCCTGAGCTGCTCCCTGCTGTCACCAGAGAGCCTGGAGCTTCTCTCCTGCCACACCTGGTGCTGCCCANCACCTGGAGGGCACCCACTGCTGCCTCCTGAGCACCCAGCGAGCTGATGTGACCAACACTTCTGCCCACAGCAGTGCTGGCACTGAGAACACCCAGAGGAGGGGAAGGGAAAAAGCAACGAAGGAGCTGCACAGTCCTACCTGTCCCTTAGGAGGAGGGGCAGCACACGGATCATCCCCACCTCCTATTAAGAGCCAAAAAAGCCCCTCTGGTCTCTGCTCTCCTCCCTGCTCGGCGTGCCCAGCACAGGGAATGCAGCACTCACTTCCCGGGAGGAGCTGCTGCCGTGTGAGGCAAAGAGAAAGGAAAAGTGGGGAAAAAAATTAAAAAAAAAAAAAAAANGGGAGTGACCTGTGCCCCTGCATCCCAGTGCCTTTAACCCTTCAGCTGCTGCCCACAGCTCAGCACAGGACTGTGCCACCAGCAAAGCTGTCCCCAGAGCTGGGGACACCCAGCCAGGGCACCCTCTGCCACCCTGGGCCTGCTGTGTGTCCAGTTCCTGGGTGCCACTGAAGCTCTGGGGCAGCAGATCCTGGGCAATGGTTGATCCTGAGCTGCTCCCTGCTGTCCCCAGAGAGCCTGGAGCTTCTCTCCTGCCACACCTGGTGCTGCCCAGCCCCAGCCAGGCCCTGCTGTGCCCCCCTGAGCCCCCAGCCCAGCCAGGACCAGACTCATTGTGAGCCACCCCTGGAGCTGCTGTGCCAGAGGCTGGGACCAGCCCCAGCCCCCCAGTGCCCACC
>VZSE01002019.1:528976-543606 GCA_013398275.1 Promerops cafer | reverse complement strand
AAAAAAAAAAAAAAAGAAAAAAGAAAGAAAATCAAGGAGTAGTCAAAAAGTGTATCAGAAGCAAATTTGGGAAGAAATCAATGGCACGTAATTAGGTTTGATCTTCCTGCCCGTTTTGTGTGGCTGGGGTGGTGTGTGGGGTCCCCCCGTGAGCACAGGGATTAACACAGGAACAGGTGCTGGAGCACGAGCCCGTGGCCACCACAGCGTGACAGCTCCATCACTGCTGGCAGGGGCACGGCAGGAGGAACGTGGAAACAGAGACAGGGAAACCACGCAGGCATCTGCTTCTTCAGGAGTTACCTGCTGCCCCTCCCCGGGCACAAACCCCAGAGGGCAGGGCATTGTCCCCAAGGCTTCTCCTCCTTCCCCCGGGATTAAAGCTCCTGGTGCCGTGGGGGACCCAGACAAGTCCTCTTGTCCCAGCCCATCCTGCATTCCCTCCCATCCACACGTGCCTGTAATCCCGGGGTTTAGCTCTCCTCCCCTAAACGGGAGTGATCCACGAGGTGCTTGGAAAGCAAAGCCCAAGCCCTGCCCGCCACGGCCGGTGGTGCACACAGGGACACTCCTTGCTGTTCCTTAGGTAAACACAGGCAAGCCTGAGGCAGGAATGGATAAAGCCACGCTGATGGTGAACCTCAGCCCTTCCCACAGCCAGCAGGGTGAGAAAAAGCTGCTTTACCTTGTTATTGCACCTGTTTCCCAAGGAGCCTTCCCACAGCTGGAGAGTCTGGCTCCACGTGGCAGCATTTTCCAGCCAAAACTTGGGAGCCAGGCCCAGTCTGTAAGGAAAGAGGATGGGAAGCACTCAGGGCTCTGCAGGGCTCCACAGGAGCATCCACATGCACACACAGAGGTTTGGGTGTCTCATGCATGTCCACGTGCACACTCAGATTTATTTGTGTGTTTATCCCTCCCTGCAGTTTTCACTGTTGAGTTTCCAGCCACCTCTCCTCGCCTTCCGAAGTTGTTTGGGGTTATTTTTTTTTCCCCTTTAACCTTGAAAATTAACCTAAAACACAGGGTGCTGTACACATGACTTGCTCAAATAAATTGCATCCTTAATTATGAACACCCTCGGCTCCGCTGTGCTCCAGGCCACGCTGCCCCAGCGGACACCCCCCTCCTGATGAGTGGTTATTGAACACGGGAACAACAATCAACACTAATTAAATACTCAGCTGTTGAGAGGAGACAATGTTTATCAAAAAATGCAAGAGGAGGGGAGCGCATCTTCTGTTTTCTATAATTAGTTAGCAATATTCCCCAGGCGGTCCCGGAAATCGAACTCGGCTTTGTCCACATCTGTTTGGCACAGGCTCACAAAGGCCAGCGTGGCCCCTGTCCCCGCGTGTCCCCCCCAGTCACACCCCAGCACAGCATCCCCACGGTGCCACCCCACCCTCCCCGTGGCCCCAGCCCAGGGCCTGCGACACGCCAGGGGGAACCAGGCCCTGTTGGCTGCAGGGATCCCGTGCTGGGCAACCCAGGGGATGTGGGCAATGGGACCACGGGGTCCCTGTCCCCAGAGCCAAAGCCCCAGGCACAGGAGCTGCTGGGGTTCGGAGAGGGGGGAAAGGGAAGGGAGCAGGCACAAGGTGCCTACACCAGCCCTTGCACCCCATTACACCGAGCCCCTCATCAGCTGGGGCATCATTTGAATGCAAATTTATACCTTTTTAGTGCTTTCCTGGAATTCTTCAGCGGTTTTCAGCTGGGGAAGGGGCAGGACAGGGCCGTTCATTTCCCTCTGTCTCACGTTATTACCGGCTTAAGGATCTACTCAGCAGCAGAGGACAAGAGTTAAAATTTCCCTGAAGGAGGGGAATAAGGAGATTAGTGGTGGCTGGGGCTGGAATGCTGGAGCCTGGGACAGCTCCAGATAAGCAAACAGTGGTTTCAGCTTGTCCATGAATGAAGAACAGGAAGAAAACCCCTTTCCATCACACTCCATGTTCCAGTATCCATCCAAGTGCTGCTGAATGTGGCTGTCGTGTCCATCCACACCCACATTCCCTCCCTGTGAGCTGCTGAGGGTACAGACAAGCCTTGTGGTGAAACCAGGGCTGTAAAACCGACCTCAGGCCATGCTCCGAGGTTACTCCATGCCCTGCTCCGAGGTTACTCCGCTGGCTGCACTGAGTGGTGCCAGGAGCCCTTGGCAGAGGCTCCTGCAGAAGCTGCCAGACCCCACATCCCCTCTGCTGCCACTCGTGGGCACCCCCTGCGCACAGACCCTGCCCCAGGCAGCACCAGCCCTTCCCAGGGCTATTCCCTCACGGCGAGCTCCCGTCTTCCCAAACGCGCCCAGAGCTCGGTACTAACCCACATTCCCGTCCCCAGGGCCGGGAGGATGCTGGGCTGGGCTGGGCTGGGCTGGGCTGGGCTGAGCTGAGCTGAGCTGAGCTGGGTTCGGCTGGGCTCGGCTGGGCTGGGCNGGCAGCCGCGGGTGCCGCTCTCGCTGGGGCGAGGCAAGCGCGCTGAACGCGTCCTCCTGCCCGCAGAGCCGCCCGAGGCAGCAGCAGCTCGGTGCCGTGCGGGGAATGGCAGCGAGGGGCAGAGCGGCGGCTGGGGCACAGCCCCGGCACGGCCCCGGCACCTGGCACCGAGCTCTGCCAGCGAAACACGCGGGGAAAAGCAGATTAAAGCTCGGCAGGGCTCGGGGGCACCGCGCGGCTCCACCTCCCTCACCCTCATCCACCTCCCGACCCTCAGCTCGGTCAGCTCCAGGCTGCTCTGGGCACGTCTGGGGGCTACAACAAACTCCAGACTGGGCTCTCCAGAGACTTTTCATCCCAGGGATCTCAAACGACTTTATGGAGAGCAGGAATGAATCCAGACTGCCTCCCCAGGAGCTGGAGAAGGGCTGGAACCCGCTGGGGAGGGCTGCCACCGGGACGGGGCAGGAGCAGGAGCTGCTGCTGCTGCCCTTCCCAAGGCAGCTCGTGGCCTCAGCACTCCAGGATAAATAACCAGGCTCAGAAATCAGAACATTGCCCTTACCCTCCCATCCACCCTAAATACCTACAACATTTCTGGTTGTAAACAATCTCCAAGACTCATTTCTTTGAGCAGCAGCAGATGGTCAAGAGCATTTCCTGAAATTGAATATTGTAATGAATTTAGGATCGAGAAAATTTACATAATAATCTGTTTCAGATTCTGATAGTGAAGAAACCTACATAGAAACTGCTTCTTTTCAGCTATTTGAATTAAAGTATAAATCTCCAAGTATTTTAATTATAAACAAACTTTTTGCTCTTCCAGATACATGGAAAAAATTGAAAAATTAACTACCCAGGGAGGCTGAAGGCCACACATCATGCTCAATTCAGGTTGGCCTCTCGTGACCCAGGGGCTGGAGTGGGATGCTCAGGAGCCTGGTGCACCAGAGGTGACTCAAATTTGGCTGATCCTGTTGGTCCCTCACCCACCTGCACCATCCCAGAGTGGGAACCTGTGGAGCTGCTCAGGGAAGTCAGGAGCTCCTGGACTGGGGGTGTTACAGCCTTTGGGGGGTTTGCTGGAGGGGTTCTGGGTGTGCACCCACAGCCAGGGATGGGGATGGGGATGGGGATGATGCCTCCCAGGGAATCAGCCATTCCTAGATGCCAGTGAAGGATCCAGGATCCTCAGCTCAGGCCCAGGCTGGGTGCACACATCCCACTGTGCCTCAGGGCACAGGGTGAGGCTGGGAAGTCCCTTTTGGGGCCATCTCATCCTCATCACTGGCACAGCCCCGTGCCAATCCCATTCCCAGGACACCTGCACTGGCACAGCCAGGGCTCCATCCCTCCTCATCCTCCCTCTGGACCACAGGAGAATTGCCCTTCCCACCCTCGTGCCAGGAGATGCACAGGGCCCTTTCCTCTTAGAAAAGCAAATATTTAGTCGAGATAAAAAACCCCCTGAGCATTTTCCCCAGGTAATACTGGTAACTAAAATAATCACATTCACTTTGCTGGTTTAATTTTATATTTCCATTCCTACCTTATCTTTTTTCTGCAAGCATCATTAAACCACACCATAACAAAAATACATGAACTGTTATTCTTTCCAGAGAAGCCATAAACCACCTCAAAGCTTTTCAAGTTTATTCTTATCTCGTACATCTTCCTCTGGTTCGGGGTTTTTTTTCCCCTTCATGCATTTCAGAAAGGTAGTTTTCCCTAATGTTAAGAATAGTTGCATTGAAAATGAGATGCTGCCTCTGAAAAGCCCCTCTGGAGGATTAAATAAGTAAAATATAGCCAGAAAATAAACTGGAACCTCATTAAAATAATTTTGCAAGGAGAAATCCTACTCTACAATAGGTTTTCAATATCACTTAGAAAATTCTTCGAGTCATATATATATGTTCTTAATTCAGGACCTTCCATTAAAAAAGACATTACAGAGGGAAGTGAAAGGCCATTTAGTACCCTTGTTTATATAAAAATGCATATTAGGCACAGATGCAATCTCCAGCAGAAGGCTTGGGATGCAGTTGGAATGAGCTGTGCTTGGCTGGGAGGTGCTAATGAGGGCTGGCAAAGCTGTGAGGCAGCACCAACACCTCTTTATTCTGCCAGGGAATTCAGCCACTCCTGCATCCCCCTTTTCTGTAACTATTCCCCACTTCCTGACCTCCCTGGGGAGCCAGGTGCTCACCCCGGGTGGTTTTGTGGCAGCAGCGTGCTCCATGCTCAGCAGACAGGGATGAGGCTGTGCCAGAGCTCGGGGCAGGGATGAAATCTGCCCAATCCCCCCGGAGTGCTGCCCTGGGATGGAGCTGGCGTGCCAGGAATGACTCCCGTGGGAAAGGGTGGCTCTCCCTGCTGTGACTCCCTGTCAGGCATCTCTAACATGAGCCAGCACCCCAAACCTTGCCCTAAGTGTGGCCCTGGCTGGTGGAGTCGGGGGTGGACCCAGGGGATGTGCAGGGTGGGACGGGCACAGCCCTGCTGAGCTCCTGGACCAGGCCAGCTGAAAACGTTCTAACTGGGCAGGTTCAACCTCGCAGCAATTCCCAGCCCGCTGCTACAGCTGCAAAGTGCAAAACCCCCGAGCCTGGGCGGGGCGAGCGCGGCTGCTCTGCTCTGCTCAGAGCGCCAAGGAGCCAGCACTCACTGACCCGGGAGGGAAAAATTCCTGAAGAGGCTCCTCTGAGCGAGGCCCCGGGGCTGCAGCTCTCCAGATCAGAGTCCTGGTTAAATCAGGGAAATTGCCAAGCTGGGAACAGTTCTGGAGGTCCTGCTTAATGAGAAGGCAAAATGCAGGTGACCCACAGAGGTATCCCCAGCGTGCTGAGAAATATTTAATCTCCAAAGGCTCCAAAAAACATCATTGGTGTAATTACTGCTCCCTGCCCACTGAAAACATGAGAACTTCAAGCTTCCATCGTGTTGAGTTGGGCCTTGAAACAGCTGTAATAATTAGAGGGTTATTAGATTATTATTATTTCTAACATATATATATATATATTAGATTAATAATAGCTGTCATTTAGATGGGATATTAGGAAGAAATCCTCCCCTGGGAGGGTGGTGAGCCTGGCACAGGCTGCTCCTGGATCCCTGGCAGTGTCCAAGCCAGGCTGGAGCAGCCTGGGACAGTGGGAGGTGCCCATGGCACAGGGTGGAATGAGAGGACCTTTGAGCTCCCTTCCCAAGCCAAACCACTCCAGGGTTCTGTGGATAAACCTTGAGCCCAAGGAGGTTAAAGGATCCTCCCTCCTGCAGGAACTCCTGTGCACTGACCAACAGATCCCACAGAGCATTTGGGCAGCCAGTTTTGTAGAGAATAAATATCACACTTCAATTTCATGGTAACTTAGGAGGGTTTACTGGCAAATACCATGGCTTTTACATGGTTCTACCAATTACTGAGCAATTACATGTAACCTAGATCTGGAGGACACAGGGCAGCCTTGTAATGTATTCCTATCTCCTGGAAAAGAAGAAGGCAGTTAATAGAAAACACTCTCTTTTTTTTTTATTATTTTAAACGATAAACCCCTCCACAATATTCCTGTGTGACATTATTAAAACTCCACGTCGATATCAAACCCAAAGCAAAGGCTGCCATCCCATTACCACGTCAGCTGTGGGATGATCGATAAAAATTTACTTTAAACTGCACCATATGTTGCTCCCCACAAAGTTTTATTATTCAGATTCATCAGTTTGTACCTCAACCCCCGTGCAATTAAATCCCATTTAGCAGCACTGACCTTCTGATTTGAACTCGTCATTCCTGCAGCTGGTTTGGAGTTGTAACAGCACTTTTAAATAAGGAAAATGTAAAATGCCTGTGAATTGATGGTGGGGTAGGGCGAGCATTCCACGGGGCAATCCCTCCTGTGCACAGCTCCCGCGCTGGAGCAGGGAGGGAAAAACAACAAAGGCAAGAAAAACCCAAAGAGTGCCGGCACATTTCAGCGCCTTGTAGCGTATTTGTAAACATCGTTAATCACGGATTAGCAGATGGTGATGTTAATTGCACCTGTGGAAGCAACAAGACCTCAAGGTTGATTACATTTGCAGACCGGCTGCAGCAGCAGCCCGGGCTGCTCCCTTCCCCTGCCACCAGCCTGGCTCTGCCTCGGTGTCCCCTGCCCCAGAGCCACCCCAGCCTCCAAAATACCACTGGGAGCCAGCAATGCGTTGGTGGGTCGGGGTTTTCCCAGTCGTTGGACTGGGTGGAATGGGATTTTTGCAGTCGTGGTGGTCCCCTGAGCACAAAAGGGAAATGGGGGGCAGGAGCTGAGCTGCTCTCACAGCCAGAGCTGCCTGGGGTGGATTTTGGGAGATGGAAGATTTGTGTTTTCCCCTGGCTGAAGATAAGGCAGCGCCGGCGCCGAACTCATCTTCTGAATCAAGGAGGACAAATATTTTGCCACTGTGCTTAGAGATGCTTTGATTATTGAGAAATCATTCTGGAAGGGCAATTAGGAAATTTTAAAATCAATTTGGTAAATAAGCCTCTGAAAGGAATCCATGACAAGCAGCAGGGAGGGAAGAATTGACTTTCAAATTACACACACACACTTTATTCATATCTAAATATCAAAGAGACTCTATGTACAAACAGAAGTAATCAGGAAACGTGTTTTGATCTTGCTGATGTACACAAAAAATGACAATTAATGTCCCCCTTTATGATATAAAGCTGGGAGTTTTTTACAGTTACATTACAGGGACGATTATAGTCAAGCTTAAGGCTAAAAATAATGGAAGACTATAAAAACTACATTTTAACATTTAAAAATATCCAGGAAATTAACTGGAGAAGCAGGCAATGATCCAATTAATGGATTGCATTTATTAGATCAGGGGCAAACGGCAGCACAAAGCTCCAGCAGCAAAGGTAGGAGAGTGCAGAGGTCCCCATGCTCCTCAGTCTCAGGATGGGGCTGGGGCAGGAGGAACAAGCATCAGCTCCATCCAAAAGTCACTGCAGGTGGATCCCCGTGGAAAAACACAGGGCTAAAACTTACCAGAGAGGGAAATGGGATCAGTGGGAACAGCAGAGCCATCCAGAGTGGGATGCAGTGCCCTCACAAGCAGCAAAGTCCGAGCTGCAGCCCAAGTTATGCACTCAAATCCTAAAATTCAAGCTCAGGCAACCCCCAAAAAGCCTTGTCTGATGCTCCAGTGCCAAATCAAGGTGCTCCATGGGTACAGGACTGGGGAATTCACAGGAGAGTGGTGATGGCTGCTGGACTGATGGCCAAGCAGGAGCTTCTCCTCCCACTCCAGTGGACATGGAGGTTCCAAAGCTTTTTGGGAGCCTTCCAGAAGTAAAGGAGCTGCTGCAGGGTTCCTCATTAGAGGGGCTCAGCTCCTCATTAGAGGGGCTGAGCAGATGGCCAAGCCCAGCCTGACAGAGCCTGGCTTTCCCAGCCACACAAAGCCAGGAAGTGCCTCCCCACTGCTGAGACAAACTCAAAAAAATAGAAATAAAAAGGGAGAAACAGCAGCTCCTATGAGATGGGAAATAAATATACTTACCTGTAGGTGAAGAATGAAGGAATGGCTTCACCCTGATCCCTGCTGCTCCACAGGAAGGATTCAGTTAGCCAAGTGCTGAATCTTGGAATCTTTCCTCTGGAAAATGAGCAAATCTGAGCCACGGGCACCCTCTGCTGGGGCACCCTCGGCTGCTGAGCAGCTCCACAGGGCTGCCAGAGGCCCCTGGGCCTGCAGCCTTTGCCTTTCAGCTTTAAACCAGAAAAAAGGGCAAATTCAGCCCCCAAAATGCACCAGCTCTCAGCCCACAAGGCACCAGCTCGGGCTCCTTCAGCTCCCTGTGGATTTGGGTAACACAGCCCTGTTTGTATCATGGTGTCATTTCAGAGGGATTTGGGATTGTCCTTTCCCTCAGGACACAGCTCGGGGATGTGTCCCCACCTCAGGCACCCTCCTCTCCATCACAGCCACAGAAGGGAGCCCTGGACACCTTTCAGGAGCTCCGTGCCCTGTCCCCCATCCCAGGCACCTGGAGTGTCCCCAGGGTCACCAGCCAGACCCTCCCCGGGACACACAGGGAACAGCCCCACACCCACACACCAAGGTTTACAGACTTCATTTAGCTCAAAGGAAAGTCCTAATTAGTCACTCCGAGTGATTTACTTATTCATTTGGAAGTGGGGAGGGGACAGGCTGAACGGAATTGTTTGAAATTATCCCTAAAGGGCACTGTAAATTAAGTGTTAATGAGGAATCCTATGCAAAGGGCCACGGTAGCTAAATAAAATAATTAAGGTGCTAAGTGATAACATCCTTTTGGCTCTCAATAACTTAGCCAGCCTGGTTTTTCAAGCAGGATAGTTGCAAATGAAGCCACCCCAGTGCCATCAGTGGTCCTGGGGCACCTCAGCCTCCACGATCAGCCCAGCTTGGAAAGGAAACTTCCCCAGAAGGCAACGAGCTCTAGATCCCTCTTCCCACCTGAAGGACTAACCACACTCCGGATTTATATGACACAAAATGGATTGATTTGAGTCTACAACCAATCTTTACAAAAGCTTTATTTCCACGGGCTGCGTTTTCCCCCCACTCCAGCTGTTTGCCAGCCCTTGGCAAGGCTGCACACCTGGTTTACAACCAAATACAGAAAAACCAGCTCCAGTGGTTCCCAGGCACAGCTGGCACTCAGCAGCCACTGCCCAGGGGGAGGGCACAGGGCACTTTCAGTGGCACTTTCACCCACAGCCTGAATTGTCCCCACGGTTCAAGTGATGCACAAAGTCCCCAGTGCACAAGCACGGTGCTGGCAGCCATCCCTGGGTGTTTTCCTGCCAAAGCTGGCAGCTCCCAGACCTGCCTGCCTTCCCACAGCTGCTCCTCCCAGGTGCTACCTACGACATCAGGTGTCTGCCTTTGGTGTTTAGTCTGGGATCTGGTGGCTTCTGCAGCAGCCAAAATGCAGCTCAGGTCACTGGGGCTCCCCCTGGAACTCACAGTGATGGTGGAGACCCTGGGAAGAGCATTTCCATATCCACCCTGAGCAGCCTCCTCCAGCAAATAAAGAGGATTTCAATCTCCATGCCTCCGTTTCTGGCTGCAGATGGAGTGCAGGAGGATACCTGTAGGAAAGCAAAAATAAATAAATATTAAGGGATTTTTTTTTCAAACCACAAGAAAATCGTTCTGTGGGCCTGGATGTGTGACTGTTAAATGCAGAAGGTGGGGGTTTGGAGCTCTGGTGCTCAGAGCTGCTCTCACCTGCAGCCACAGAGACGTTGAGGGAGTCGATGCCGGGGTGCAGCGCCCTGCCCGGGGGGATGGCCAGCATCCGCTGGCACTGCAGCTGGGTCTCCAGGGACAGTCCCTCCCCTTCACTCCCTGCAGGACACAGACACTGCTCAGCTCAGCTCAGGGCACTGCCACGTCCTTTCCCCCTCCTCAGGGCAGCTCTTGGTCATGCTCTGTCTCTCTGACACTCTCCCTAAGCTCAGGCACCTCAGCAGCTCCCACACAGCGACCGAGCCAGCAGAGGGGAGCCAGGCCTTGCTCCCTGGATCTGTTCTGCAGCACCTGAAGTGGCTCTGAGGAATATCTGTGCCACAGAGCTGCACAGAGCAGGGAGCTCCCCGTGGGCACAGGCTGCTGGCACTGGACAGGGCAAGGGCCACAGGCCAGCTGTGCTCCAGCACACCCCACATCCCCAGGGCCAGCTCCAGCCTTCCCAGCACACACACACCCCGCCACGGGCTGGGTGCAACTTGTGCATGCAGACAGTTCAACCAGAGGCTTCAATTGATTAGTTGTTAAAC
Organism: Promerops cafer; assembly: GCA_013398275.1. Taxonomy (NCBI): domain Eukaryota; kingdom Metazoa; phylum Chordata; class Aves; order Passeriformes; family Nectariniidae; genus Promerops; species Promerops cafer. Next base: position 533,345 of record VZSE01002019.1, on the reverse strand, counting down.
CAGGCAGCAGCTCTGATATGTTTGGGCTGATACACTGGTGAAACAGAGTTGAAATCTATCCCAGGTCATTAGTAGTTGTTTGACTCACAATGTCACAAAGGGAAATGGAAAGGGAGAGGCTTTAAACAAGGCTGTGTGCAGACAGGTGAAAATGCAGAGGGCCATGGACCTCCCAGCCTGCCTGGCTCCCCAAAGAATTCTTCCATGTTGCTATTTAGAGCAGCACAGGCAGCTCCAGGGCAGCAAGGATGGCCAGCTCACCCCAAACACCTCTGGCAAACAGGCCCAGCATGTGGCAGCCAAAGCTCCCCTCCAACAGCCGTGCCCTGCCCTGGCTGAGCCCCACACCAGTGGGGCTAGCACTGCCAGGGCACCCTGCTCCCTCTGACCACACAGGGATGATGGCAAGTGTCATCAATCCCAGCTGGTTTTGGATTTTCCCCTCACGTTTTACTGGGCTGATCTAAGCTGCACTTTGGGTAAGGAAGAGGATGCTTTGGGTATTGCATCCTGCATCACCTTCCCAGATGAAATCAGTCATGGCAAAAGCTCTTTGGCTGGGGTCAGTGAGCCTTCAGAAGCCCCTAACCCCATCCTGACCAATCTCTCCCTCCTGCTGTAAGCCAGCAGTGCACACTAGGCCTGGGGGAGTTATCCAAGGTCACAGGGTGACACCAGGAATCAAAGCCAGGCCTCCCATGGCCCTGCCTCTCTCCTCACCACTACTCCAGGGATGTTTAAAAACCCAGAAATAGTACCCTGGGAAAGTTTTACACCTTACAGTGGTATTTGCCTCCTGAGCCTCTCGAACCACACTCCCACAGAACTCTCCAACTGGGACAGCAGCAATGGCTCCTGGAGAAATCCTCTCCTGCCCCTGATAAGGGTCTTACAATTCCCAATAAAGGCACCGATTTTGCCTCCAGCTTTTACAAAGCTTTTTATGGCCCTGGATGCTTAAAATAATTAGGAGCAATAAATTCAGGGCCAAAAGACTTGCACAGTGTGACACAAGGGAGGGAGTATTGACTGAATCAGATTAAATCCTCGTTTAGACTGGTGAACAAAACACTTCCCACTTCAGATCTTTAACTTCCACTTCTCAGCTTCGTCCCTCACCGACAGAGCTCAAAGACCAGATCTTGGTGAAATGACAGAACACATTTCCTGCCCCATTTACAATTAAAACCACTCACAACTGCAGTTTCCAGTGCAGGAAATTCAGATCCAGCAGCAGAAAAATATGCAAAATGAGCATCTCCATAAAACCACCAGCTCTGTGAAGAGCCTTAAACCCCGAGCTAAAGACTGAAGGTCTAAGAAGAACAAATTACCCAGAAACTCTTCTTACTCAGCCATCTAAGTGCTCCCAATCTGTTCCTGTGTGCACCAGGCTCCCAGTCTGAGCTGTCTGTCGCCTCCAGCAATGACTCCAGTGCAGACAACATTAAGCTGGACTGTCCAAATCACTCTCTGCCAAGCCAGCGAGGATGCCAGGAGGGGGAACTGGAGCCTGCAAATGCTTAACTTACAAGACAATCTGTGTGGTGCCAGGGAGCTCAATCCCAGGCTGAATTATCTCTGCTGCTCCCTGCAGCTGCAGGAATGCTCCATATTCAGATCCAGGACGTTTCTCCCAACAAGCCCAGCATCAGACGACCGTAATGTTCAATTTTCTTTTCAGCCAAGAGTTAGTGCTCAGCAGAGAGTTGAAATCATTACTGCTGCAAGGTCCGGGAGCTCTCCTCATGCATCTACCAATCAGCCTCCAATCTCCCCTGACAAAAGGATATTTGGACTTTTTCCTGGAGAAATCTCTCATAACTCAAGGTAACGACACTGCTGCTGCTTCCAGCCCCTGCCTCTCTCCGGGTGCTGTCGCCGTTTGTGGGATGCATTTCTTTGTGGGCAATCAGCAGAGCTGCCAGCCTCCCTGCTCCCCCTGGAATACAGCTCCACACATCTTGTAGAGATGCCAGATTTGCAGCGTTGTCTTGTCAGTGTTTCCAGGAGTTCAATAAACATTTTAATTAAAGGAATATCCTCCGAGCCAAGCCAGCCCCAGCACGGGGCAGGATTACAGCCCCTCCCTGGCTCGAGGCCAGCAGGACTCTACTTCCAAGTGTAAAAGCTCCAGCCAGCTCCTGTGCCAGGTGACATGGAGTGGGGGACATGGCATGGCCACACACAGGTGCCTGGAGCTGCATTCCTGGGGGAGTTTCTTCCTCCAGCTGCCACAAAGCTGCTACTCCCTTTCCCTTCACCTTCTGGGAGGCTGCACAAGTCCAAACTGTGCCTACAAAAGGTGACAGAGTGGGCAGAATTCCCTGCAGGAATTGCCCAGTTCAGGTGCTCAGGGAAGTGGCAGCCACTGCTCCAACAGGGAAGAGATTCCCCTGCTCCACAGCCAGCACCTCCTGCCCTCTCCCAGGTGTGCCCTGACTGCTCTCAGGGGTGGCTACAAAGCCCAGCTTTGCATCCAGACCAACCCCAGCAACAGCCCCTCGTGGTTCTTCCCAGACCAGACATTCCTGGTTTTTAAGGGGAAATGTGGCACAGCAGCTCTGTGCAGGAAGAGCAAACACCTCCAGGGCTCACCACCACAGAAAATCCAAATCTGGGGTTCCAGCACAGGACCAAAACACAGAACACAATGCAAACAGCACACTGTGGCTGCCCTGGCACCAAAAGTGCCACCCCAACCCTCCAAGCTGCTGAACTCTCTGTGCATCCACAAACTGCTCCTACTGGGAGCCCCCTCAGCTCCCCCCGTTCCTCCCAGTCCCTGCTTCATTCACAGGCAGACCATTCCATGATTCCCTCTCAGCTTTTCTTTTCCAGACCTGGAACAATCCCTGGAGTGAAGCATCCCCCTCACAGCTGCACCCCACCCAGCCCACAGCTCTGGAAATGGAAATACCTATCACTACAATGACGGGTTTGTCCCACCGGAATTCCGAGCAGCTGATGACAGGAACATCTTCCACATCCTTGGGCCTGCTGACTGTTCCCACCACTTCCCAGCCTTCTGCACTTTTAGCCTAGAAAAGGGAAAGAAATCAAGAATTGCCAAGTATTCAAGCTGAAAAAGAAGTCATGTATGCAAACTCTTTTTTTTTTACATTTTCAGTTAAGCTGACTTGGGTTGGTTTTTTTTTTTTGCATCCCTTAAATTTTTACCTGCAAAGGGCTCCCTCTCACACCTGACTGAATAAGGAAAAAAAGATTCCCGGCAGCTCCCCCCAGCCCTGGTTCCTCCTCTGTTCCCTGCTCCAAAGGCTGCCCAATGCTGCCATCGTGTGCCTGGGCCCCGGGATGCTGCTCTGCCACACATCCCGAGGAGAAGGGAGACAAACCCCGGCATACTGAGAGCCACGGGATTATGCTGGCACCACCAGCTTCCAGAAAAAACAGCCACCCTCTCTCCCTACCCAGTGGAACGGGGCTGGGAGTGTCCCAGCACTGACACTGCAAGTAACTCAGGGCTCTCCCTTGTGCCTCCCCTCTGTGCAACGCCTGCAGTGTTTGAGTTTTCTTGAAAAAAGGGAAAAGAACCCAAGTGGCTCACTGTACCTTCAGAAAGCCCTGCAGATCATCTGTGCTGTACACATCAAAGACCTCCACAGCTCCAGCGCTGGCTTTGCTCACTATGGGAGTCAAGGGGCAGCTGCAAGGGGGAAAGAATGGAAAAGCATCACACAAGAGGAAAGCCAGGTGAATTTTTGTTTCTGCACTTCCTTCTCCTGCCTCTGCAACCCTCCTCCAGACCCCACTCACTACACGGATGTGTTTTCCTACGGAGAATAGGAGGAATCAGGAATTAACCCAGGAAACAGGTCACAGGAGGGACAACTCAAACACAGAACGGGTTAAAACAAGAAGAGGCCAGGGAGAGCCCGGAATCCCACATCCCACAGCCTGCCTGCGGAGCAGCAGCATCCCAAATCCTGCTCTACACATCAGCCCCAGAAACCTCTTTGGTGCAGGCTGGAAACCTGTCTGGGAGGAAAGGAGAGCCTGGAGGAGCCCGTACCTGTTCCTGTGGCTCGTACCTGTTGCTGCGGGTCGCCACCACTCTGTCCACCCCCAGGAAGTACGCGGAGCGCAGCAGGGCCCCCAGGTTCATGGGATCCTGGATGTGCTCCAGCACCAGCCACAGCAGCTGCCGGCTCCCGCTCTCTCCGTGCCCCTGCTGCGGCTCCTCAGCGTCCCGCAGGCTCTTGAAGGGCAGCGGGGCGGCCTCCAGACACACGCCCTGGTGGGGCCGGCCCCGGCACAGCGTGTCCAGCGCCCGGCCCGGGACGTGCAGCACCGGCACCCCGCGGGCCGCGGCCTGCAGGGCGAACTCGGCCCTCACGGGCCGCCCGGG
>VZSE01002019.1:507099-528584 GCA_013398275.1 Promerops cafer | reverse complement strand
CCCGGGAACCGGGAACGGAGCATCCCAGAGCCCCGGACACAGCCCGGGAACCGGGAACCCCAGTGACCCCGGGAACCGGGAACGGAGCATCCCAGAGCCCCGGACACAGCCCGGGAACCGGGAACCCCAGTGACCCCGGGAACCGGGAACAGCCCGGGAACGGAGCATCCCAGAGCCCCCAGCCAGACCTCCAATTGGAAATGCTGTCCAGCTCTGGAAAGAAATTCTGTTTCTCCTCGTAAAGACCCAAATCAGAAGGATTCTGTTTGGATCGTTCCCCAAACAAAACTTTGGCTGTGAACAGCAAAAAGGCTGTTCAGTTTTAACACAAGAATAACAAAACACGCCACAGACAAACCAGAGTGTGCCTCTCTTTTTATTCTTTATTGTACAGTTCACAATTAGAAACCTACTGACAAATTACACAGTTCACTGATCCTCGCGTTTGAGGGGTCTCACTGCCTCAGAGTCTGTCCCATCTTGTCCCAGGAAGGTGGCACGAGGTGCCACCGAGGCCACCTGAGGCCACAGAACCCACAAGGAGCCCTCCTTCATGGGGGAGGTGAAGGGGCAGCAGGGCTGATCCCCTAAAACCACACTTCAAATGGAAAAATATACTGCACATCATCTCGAGGTCACTTTAGAGACTTAAAACTGTCCTTGGGGGGGAAAAAAAGCAACTTCCAGGGCTGCAGGGCAGCCAGGTTGTATTTGCAGGGAGCAACTGCTCGGACAAACCCTTTGTCAAGGTTCTGCATCTTAAGCAATTCTCTCCAAAATCTCCTTTTACAGCACAGGGAGATGTAAAGCCCCTCCTCAGCCACACATTTCAACATCTGCTGAACTTTGCACACAGTTGCTGCCACAACTCAATGTTTCACCACTGCTGCTCACCTCCCTGCTCAGAAGTTCCTCATTTCTCAAATTTTTTTGGCCTCTTTAGTAGTTCAACCACCTTCTCCTGAAGATGGCACACACTCCCAGGGCAGCTGCTGGGAATCCACACAAAGGCACCACCTTGGCATCCTGGAGCAGGGCAGTGCAAGACTTCCCAAGGGGCAGGGATTTCACTCACAATAAATTAAAAAGCCAAATCCAGGTGCACTTGTCAGTAGAAACTGGTGACAGGTGAGGAATGGACAGAACACACCATGTGTTAATAAAGAGGAAAAAAGGGGGCAAATTGCCTTTTGTTTTTGCCACCATGAAAGGAACATTTTTGCCAGTTTTCTCCTTGCATCCTCCTACAGCTGCTCACCTTTGGCACAAGGAATTCTAGGTATCACAAGGTTTAATTCGTAATAATACTTCAATATCAACACTCAGCACTTACACAGCGCCTGTCGTGGTCAAAAGTGCTTTACAAAAGCTTGTGAGTCCTCACAACACCCCTGTGAGGTAGGTGAGTGTTATGATCCCCATTTTCCAGACGGGGAAACTGAGGCAGAGAGGTAAAGTGACTTGCCCAAGGCTGTACAGAGAGCTGAACTCGTGCCTTGGTGGCCCAGCTCTGGTCTCCCTTGGGGAGGGGTAACACAGATGAACTCCCAGGGCTCTCCTGGTGTAAGCCAAACAATCCAACCCCAATTTCCCAGGCTCTCCGGCCTCTGCTCCGACCAACTGACCATCCCTGACCTTCTGAAACGCTGCCTGGAGCCCAGCAGGAGCTGGACAGGGTCTGCAATCCTAAGGCAACGTGTCCAAGAGCTCCACGGAGAGCTGGACACACACAGACCTCCCTGCAGAGAGTCTCGAGACAACTCCAGCTCTGCTTCGGGGCCAATTCTCTTCTCCCTCAACTCAGAGTAAACCCAGAGCCAAGCACTGGGGCTGCACCAACACGAGGTCTCAGCCAGACCTTTCACCTGCTGCTTTTTGTAGCCAAAATGCCCCTACAAATCTCTCCTCGTTCCGGACACCTTCGGCACGGCTCGTTTCACTCTATCTCTCTCTCTCTCTCTCTCTCTCAGAGTTTGTGTCTCTACATAAAAATAAACTTCCACCATTTCCAGCTCCTCAGCACCAGCATTTCAACAGCACCAGAGCAATCCACATTTCCAGAAAAGTGTCAATGCATGCAAATATCACATACAGAACATCGAGAGTGCTGGGAGATGATACCAAGGCTAGAGGTGATCACAAGACAGCACACGTTTAGTTTTTATTAAAAATACCAAACAACTCACTCTTACTCTAACTATGCCACTTAGATTATCATCCTAACCTGCACAGGGACAGGTGCTTTTCCTCCAACTATTCACCTACCTAGAAAAAAAGAGAAATATCAAGCACACACATTTATACTTCGTCAAACTTGGCAGGCATGATTCATGTGAAGGGGAAAGGAGGGCTGGGGGAGGTTGTACACTGGGGTTAGGGCAGTGGAATACAAAAGAAATAGAAAATATCTCATGCATCATCACCATCAGTAATCAACCTGATGGGAATAAACTCAGAATATTAGATGGATTCATGTATGACATCCACTGAAAATCTCAAACCCTAAGCACACTGAAGCTGGCAAACATCTTGTGCCACTTCACCTAGGTCCACACACAGCATCAGCAACTAAGATCAAACAAACCTTGAAAAGAAAGCAAAAGGAAGAATAAACCAGCCTGGAGACAAACAATCTTCCACAAACCACTTCCCTGCATTATTTTCAAATTTTTACTCTTAAGCAGTTTCAGAAAGGAGTGGGGGAGAAAGAGACCCACTACGAGTTTGTGGTTCTTTTTTTTTTTTTTCAAACTGGCTCAGCACCAGCACCAGCTCAGAGAGAGGGAGAGAAAAATAATTCTTCAAACATGATCCTTGGTACTTGATTAAAACGTTGCCAGCCAGCCGAGGGAACCCTGGGCTGCCAGAGGGTTCCCAGTGGAGTGGACACGGTGCTGCCCATGGTCCTCCTCATCCTCCTCCCCTGCTACGAGATCTGCTCCGTGGGCCTCATCTGTATATCCCCGATCTGCAAGAGACCAGCATGGCATGGAACTGAATTCTGCACGGGGATCCTGCACTGCAGCCCTGCCCTGAGTGCTCTGCTGCACCAGCCTGTGACTGGGAACGAGCCTGATGAACTGGGCTGTGAGGAAAGCAGAGCTGAAGGGACCTGCTCTGCCTTCAGCAGGCGGCACAAGCTCAAATGTACACGGCAAAGGTGCAGGATGAACCTGGTTACAAACCTCAGGGCTCAAGGCTGCAGTTTGGTCTGCCTCACAGGGCTGCCACAGGCAGGGTTTGTTACCTCTTTAAGCCAAGAGAAGCCAGTTTTCCCCAGGGATGCAGTGTCAGGGGACACGTCTTGCTCCAGGGAGCAGAGTTCACCCGAGACACTGAGGAACCTCTCGTGACCAAAGTCTGCTCTCACAGCAGGAACTCTGCTCCTGCTCCTCCTGCTTCCAGCCCAAAGCTGGCCAAGTGTTTCTTGTTTCTCAGGAGGAGGGTCCCTCTGGCAGCACAAGCATCTCACACGGGGGGGAACAGGTCCAACACATCATTTGGCCACTGGCAGAAGCCAAGACTCTCAGCAGATCTCAGATGGCACCACCAAAGGGGCAGAACGTGCCCCTGTCCCTCACATTCCCCTGCCTTGCACAGTCCTTTTCTGGGACCATGGAATCACAGAATATCCCAAGTTGGAAAGGACCCACAATGATCATCTAGTCCAGCTCCTGGCACTGCACAGACACCCCAAAATCCCACCCTGAGAGGGTGTCCAAACACCCCTGGAGCTCTGGCAGCCTAGGGAATGTGACCATTCCCTGGGGAGCCTGGTCAGTGCCCCAGCACCCTCTGAGGGAAGAATCAGAGCCAGCTCAGCCTTTGCTGGCTCCACAGGGATATGAAGAGCCCCAGCAGTGCCATCCCAGTGCCACCCCACATCCTGAGCAGTCCCAGAGCCCCAGCAGTGCCATCCCAGTGCCACCCCACACCCTGAGCAGTCCCAGAGCCCCAGCAGTGCCATCCAGAGCCGGGCAGTGTAAACAAACGTGATCCCTGCTAATCCCCAGCGCAGGCTCCCTGAGCTCCCAGCTGATCCAGCAGAGGATCAGCCAGGCCAGGGCAGCCCTCAGCCCCCCCAGCCTCAGCCCCAGCCTACCTGAACGTGAGGAGGGGCACTGAGGACATAGATGACAGCATTGGCCATATCTTCAGCCTTGAGACACTGCAACGACAGCAAAGGGGCTCTCGGTCACAGGCACCACACAAAGTCCCCACGAGATCCCTCCTCTCCTGCCCATCCACGATGAGCCCAGCCAGTGTCACTGGGGCATGTCCAGAATGCACAAGCAAGCAGGAAATACCCAATCCACTGAAAATTTATCAAAGGATGTGTCTGGTGCTGGTAATTCTTCAGTTTCTGTGAATAATCTCACTGCTGGCACAGTAATTCTGCCAGGCCAGGCAATGCCATCCTTCTCACAGGAAATCCCGTGCCACCTGCAAGGCAGCACTTCTCCTTGTGCTGGCACCTCTGCTTGTCCCATCTTCTCTGCAGTGAAGAAGGCACAGCCTGCAAAATGGCAAAGCTGACTGACACTTATTTACAGAAGCATCACAATTAAAGGAAAAATATAAGGAGCTGGAAACTGACCCCAAATGAAAACCTACACAGTGTGTAAATACCAGTGGAAAATTTGAGGTTTGGGGGCTAAGATTGGAGAGCACTGGGCACTCTCTGGAACCATTAGCCAGGAGAAAGACTGTTCAATTTCAATCAGAGCCACTTCCCTCTGCTTCCATTCCTCCAAGTCCTACCCGAATGCTCTCATAGGTTGCAGCAGCTCTCTCGGGGTCGTTATCATGAAGTTTAAAAGCAAATCCTGTTTCCACCAGTCCTGGAGATATACACTGGAAAAAAGCAGAGCACATCCTAATAGGATTTGTAATTCCCCTTCAGTAAAATAATTTTTAAAAAATTTCTGTTTTTCTGTTATTCTGCTTTCCCACCCATTTTTTAAGGGAACAGTTGAAGTGAGCAGACCTTGCCTTAATGATTGTTGTGGCACGTACCTCTGGTGGGTGCTTCCCTCCTCACACCCCAGAGGGACAGAGAAGCAAAGAAAAACATGGAAAAGCTCTGACTGAGCACAGGCACCCCAGCTGAGTGCCTCCCTCTGCTGATGTAACCCCCCCCAGCAAACCCACTCTGTGCACCCAAAAAATCCCTCCCCAGGCCTTCTGTGCCCCAACCTGCCTGGCCAAGAGAGCCACAGCTCCCCCCAGGATTTCCGGACCGTTCCCAGCGTGCTGAGCCCTGGTTCTGCACCCCCTTGGCTCTTGCCCAGGGGGAGAAGCTGTGGCCCACGGAAGCTGCTCGCAGCAGGGCAGGGGCAGCAGGGAGCCCCGGGCACTCACTGTGGCTCGGATGTGGGTCCTGGCCTCGCGCAGCTCCTGCCGCAGCCCCTCGGTCAGCGCCGTCACCGCGTACTTGGTGGCACTGTAGAAGTGCACCACGGACTGGGGCACCACGCTGTGCCCGTTCATGCTGGGGACAGAGCACAGGGGACACTGCTGGCAGCTGGCAGGGACCCGCAGGACACTCAGGGTGTCACAGGGAACCCACGGAGAGCCGGGGGAACAGGCACCACCGCAGGCTCCTCTGAGACAGCCAAAACTCCCTGAGCAGCCCCAGAAATCAACCTACAGCCCTGCCTCATCAGGAGTGGTCGATGTCATCCTTTTCTCCCTGGTTTGGTCTTCCTTGCTTTCAACCAGCAAAGAGTAAGTTTGAAGTATCAACCACCACAATCCTCAGGAAACCTGAAACTCCAGTGCTTAAACCCTTCCTGTAAGGCAGGGAGGAGGAGGAAGCCCCCATGGCTGAGCCCACTCAGTGCTTAAATCCTCTCTGTGCTGCAGGGAAGAGCAGGAAGCCCCCGAGGTGATCCCACACCCCCTCTGTTCACCTGTTAATGTTAATTATGTGCCCGTCGTCGATGTTTCTCTCCTTCATGGACTGATAGGCCTCCCGGGTGCAGATGCTGACAGCCATCACATTGACCTGAGCGGGGAGAAAAGAAGAAATTAAGGCCAGCAGCCCTGCCTGGCACCCCTTGATTTGCCCCTTGTGTGCCCAAAATCTGGGATATCAGTTCCAGTCCCTGTCCCCGGGCAATTCCCAGGAGAACCCAAAGAGGGAATTGCTCACCCTCACACCTGAACTGGGGGCTGCAGCCACAGGGGCAGAGGGTGCACAGACACCCAGAGAGAGCAGAAATAAATGGATTTGGCTGGTTTAGGGCAAAGTGTGAGGGTAAAGCCAAAAGAAGGGAGAGCAAAGCCCCTGGCCATAGGCAGCACTGTGGGCAGGACACAGAGCCTGTGGTTCTGTCCAGCACTGAGCACTCCGGGGTTTGGGCAGCTGGCAGGGCACTAACAGCAGATAATTAGGTCAGCTCATTAACGAGGAAATCCCCAGATCCTGCCTCTGAGAGGGCCAGCAGCTCAGAGGAGACACCAAAAGAGCTCCCAGGCACAGGAACCAAAGATCACTTTGTGCCACAGGGAACACCAGACTGGGCAACTCGCCCTGGGGGTGTGGAAGCCACCGGTCTGTCACCGCCTGCTGGCGTTTTCCTCAGCCCTAACTGGCAATTTACCCAGTCCTTTAGGACCCAGAGCATTCCAGGCTCTTGCTCTTTGGACCAGCACTGCCCAGCGTGCCCTGGCTTGGTTAAACTCGGTCCTATCACCTCCACAAGCACTAATGCACGGCTGCCTCCAGCCTTCCCTGACCATAAAACACAGAGTCAAAGCTGCCGGGAAGATAAAGATAAGGAAATTCTCCCAGCTGGAATACAAAGGGCCCAGAGGTACGTGCAGGACTGATGAGCAACAATCTCAGCAGCACTGCTAATTGCTCAGGTGGCTGAGATTTGGAAGGGGTTTTGCTGAAGGCCTCCAGAAAGGATGTGACCGTCCCCTGGCAGGTCCTATCCAACACCATGTCACTTTGCCAGCTACATGAGCAGCCCAGAAGGGTCTGAACACACTGCAGAGGGTGCAGTCTCCAGGAAGAACTGATTTTCTGATGAATCAGAAGGCAGGTGGAGCAGCAGGAACGAGGCCACATGGACAGTGAGGGATGGAGGTGGGAGAGGGCTGGGGATCATGGCTGGGAAAATGATGCACAAGAATGGGGCAGAACAACTGGGACTTGCTGGCACAAAAGGACAGGCAGGAGAGGGACACTGGTTTGGAAAAGGATGGAAATGAGAGATGCAATCACTGAGCAGCACAAAGAGGAGCAGGGTCAGCTCAAGGATCTTGGGTCACTGCTTCTGCCTCCTCCTTACTCCCCATTCACTGCCAGAGGCCATCCCTGAGGGGCTTGTCCTGGCCAGAGACAAACAGGGCGTTTGTCTGATCCTGGGAGCACCCAGGCAACACGAGGGGAGTCATCAGCCCCATCCAAGTGCACTTTGGTCAAGCAGAGTCACTGCTGGGTGCCTCGGCCATCACACCTGGAACTGCAGAGATAAATCGTTAACCTGGGCATTCACCTGGGCTGTGCAAGGAAGAAAATGAGCAGGGAAGGCAGCAGAGGGGCCCCTCAGCACTGCAGTGAAGCCCAGAGCAGGCAGGGCATGGGCAGGATTTGGGATTCCACAGCAGGGTGGTCAGGGAAAGCAGGAGTCACCCACTGCAGCCTGACCCAGTCCTCTGGGACACAGATCTGGGAACTGCTGGTGCAAAACCCTCCATGAAAACAACATCCCTGCCTCCCTCGCTGCCCCAGCCCACCAGGCAGCTCCTTTTTGGAGCAGTCACTCCCAACTCCCTCTCCAAAGGCCACTAGAGGGTAACATCATCCCAGAGGCTGTGACTCACGGAGCAGCCATTCCCGGTGTGGGCACAGTTACAACATTTTGACAGCTCCTGGCAAAGCAAGATCCCAATCAACAGCCACATGGGAAAGTCCAGAGCCCTGTGATAAAACAAAACAACTGGCTGGAAGGCAGCTGAGCTGGGATGGCCTTTTCCCACCAGCACAGACTGGTTTTTGGGGTGAAATCCCATTCCAAAATGTGGAACAGGCACTGAGGAACCTAAAAACACGCCTGGAAAATGAGCAAGTCTGTATGACCCCGAGGCTGCTGTTACAAATACCCACACCATTTTTCTGCCTCGTTCCCATTTTAAGGAGAAAAGGTTCAAAGGTCCCTTGGCAAGGATGGCCAACACACCTGGGCCCTGCTCAGTGCACAGGCAGCAGCTCTGGGACACAAACCACAGCGGTGCCACATTTCCCAGCAATTAACCAGCTCCAGCTGCCAGATTGGAGGACATAAAAGATCCCGTTCCTAGAAGTGCTCAGCATTTCACTTCCCCAGAATCAGCCTTTTCCAAGGCATCCAAACAAGTGCCCCAGCTCACATATGGAAGCACAGCTTACAGCAAACATACCCCTGCACAGATGGTTTAGAAAAGCAAGAAGAACAGAGCCTGGCTTGTCAGTGAACACTGCCAAGAACCAGACCCATTCCGTGTCTAGAGGAGCGAGGGGATGTGCTGCAGCCCTCTGTGCCCTGAGCAGGGAAAATGGGAAGTTCAGCTTGAATTCCTGGCTGGAAAGGTCAGTGGGTAAAACGTGAAGGAGCTGCTGCAGCCCCAGAGGCTCGGTGTGTGCACAGCAGCCAGCCCCAGCTCCTCCTGCAGATCAGGACTTTGCTCCAGCCTCAGAAACCAGTGAGAAAATGGGGGAAGCTGTGAACCAAGGGAGGATGGGCTCAGAACCTGCCTGAGGTGACACCTTCCCTCCTGCACCCACAACAGATCTGCTGGCTGGCAAGGCAGGGCTCTGTGCTGCTCCAAAGCAGCACTTCCATAATTCCAAACATCCTGCAGCCTGGGGAGAAGCCCCTCCCACCTTGGGAATAAATACTGGACAACAAAGAACATCAGCAAAGGAGAGGAATAAGTAAATTATAACATGGTTTTGACTGTTAGATATACAGCAAGGAGGAGAATACTGAGAGGGGAATCTGGAAGGACACAGAGCCTCAAAGCTCATTAAAAATGCATGGAAGCAAAAATCAATTTACCAAAAAGGAAAAAAAAAAAAACAAACCTTTAATTTAAGGCCCTAATGCCTCCTAAATCCGTGGGTCGATGGCTGTTTGGGAACTTCTCCCATCCTGCAGCCCAGAGGTGCCCTGGAACCCTCCAGCAGCACCTCCCAGTGCAGCTCTCCGAGGAAGCTGGGGAAGGAGCCTCCCTGCTGCCAGCGAGCTCTGCAAAGCCCAGCGGCCCCTGGAAGGTGCTGGCAGCCCTCCCTTGAGGGAAAGGGGCCTGGCCAGGGCTGCCCCGGGGCTGGGGTGCCCTGGCAGCGGGGGCTGGCCCTGCAGAGCCCCCCCAGCCCTGCCACGGCACCCGCGCGGCCCGGAGACAGGGACACTGCCAGCAGACACTGCCAGCAGACATTTCCAGGAGACATTTCCATGCAGCCACAGAACAGGGGCACAGAACAAAAGGGAAAACTCCACGGAGCTGTTTCCACCCCTGAGCAGCAGCATGAAAAGCAAAGCCCAGCCCTGTCAGGCTGCCCAGGCCGGGGTGGGTGAAGCGCTGGGCTCTGGAGCGTCACAGGGCTTTGCCTTTATGTTGGAGGGTTGTTCAACTAATGCAGAAACCAGGAGCCAAGCCAGCAGCTGCTGGGAGAATGGTGAGAGGGAAATATCTGCCAGCACAGGGAGAAAGCTTGGGAGTCTCAGGCTGCTACAACAGCATTTTTGCCAAGCAGTGAGAGCGGGGAGAGCTGTACAGATCATCCCTGGGAATAAAACACTCCCCCAGCCTGGTTTCCTAACCCTGCCCTTGTGGGGTCACCACCCAGCCTCTCCTCCCCACCCATCCCACCCCAAAGCAGCCCCCACAAGCAGGGGGACCCCACAGGCTCCCAAACGTTGAGCCACTGTAAACACCAACACTGGAGTGTATCCCCAGGACAATCCCCACTCCCAAATCTTCCTCCCTAAAAGTGGTGGAAGGTGAGACAATGGGAGCACTTCCAGCTGAGCAGCCAGGGAAGGGAATATGGACTGGGGAAGCTGGAGGAAGCCACAAGTCCCCCCAGCCTGCCCACCTGACAAAAGGAGCACGAGGGGCACGCAGCATCCCTGAGGGATCCACACACGACACGGTCCCAGGGACCAGGACAAGGAGTTTCCAAGGCCCAGGTGACCCCCAGGGCCGGGCAGTGCCCTGCTGAACACCAGCTCAGCCTCAGCTACACTTCACTTCATTTTCTTTAAAGCCTCCATGGCAACCGGGGCCGGGGAGATGCGGCTGTGCAGTGACCCAGGCTGGGCAGCCCACAAAGGCCTGGCTGGGCAGACAAAGCTGAGCTCAGCTTGCTTTGGCTGCAGTCACAGCAGCCAGCAGTCGGGCCAAAATCCTAACAAGAACTTAATTAGCCAGGATATGGCAGCTCTTGCCCTGGCAGCAGGAGTTTGAAGTCTCAATGTGCTTCTCTGTTTTGCTTTACACAGCCCCAGGAGCACTCTGGAGGAACAGCCAGGGCAGCTGACACGTCCCAGTGAGCCTACAGCTTCAAACAGCTTTTCAGACATGTCCTTCCCTTCAGGACAAGCTCTCAGAGCTGCTGGAGGTGCCACAAGGGTCACTCACAGCCAGGAGTTCCACTGCTGTTCCTGTGAGGAAAAGGTTTCCACGCACAAGAGAAGGTGGCACAGGAGGGGAAATCACTCCATGAAAAGCTCCTGGTGCAGCACCTCACTGGCCAGAGACATTGCAAGGACACCCAAACCATCCTGAGGTCCCACAGCTGTGGAACATTTCTGCTACATTCAGAAAAGGGCCCCCACAGAATGACAAAAAATGGTGAAGTCACAGGAAGATGCCCAGCAGCACCTCAGGACAGGAGGACCCAGGGAGAAGCTGTAAATGGGATGGGCCACGTGCACAACTCCCCTTTCAGCACATGAAATACTCTCATTCACATCCAGCCCTAACCAGATTATGGGCAGAAAATTAAGCTATAAAGACAAAAAGCATTACAGCTTTTTAAGCCAAAAAGAATCTGCCCATTTCTACAAACCACTGCCACAACTAACAGGATTAGCTGCAAAACCCAGCGCCTGGCATTCGATTTCCTGCTTTATTGAAGGGAAAAAAAAAAGGGGAGGCACCTCACCCTTCAGAGAGCCAGTGAGCTAAAGGAAAAATGCTGCTGCTGTTTCCATCCTCCAAGGTGAGGGCTCAGCAGGGCAGGATGTCCTTCCACTCCCCAAGCAGCAAAACTGGGCTTTGGCAGAGCAGGCTGGGGAGCAGATCCTCAGCTCTGAATGAGTAGATGGTGGCCAGAAGAGACAGAAAAGTGGCCCAGCTCCTTCTCCCTCTGGGGAATACTCACATCTATCATGGTCCTCCAGCCCTCTGTCTTCCCCGAGAGCAGGGGCTCGGGCCGGGCCAGCCCCGCGTTGTTGATGCAGACATCCACACCCTGGTGAAGGGTCTTGATGGCCGAGAACATGGACAGGATCTCCTCCTCGTTGGACAGGTCACACTTGTACGGGATCAGCGTGCCCGGGTAGCCGGCGCTCTGGCACTCAGCTGCCAGCTTCTGGGGGAGACAGAGGCAGGGGGGAAACAGCCATCAGGAGGGGAAAAACAGCCATCAGGAGGGGAAAAACAGCCATCAGGAGGGATGGAAACAGCCATCAGGAAGGGAAAAAACAGCTATTAGGAAGGATGGAAACAGCCATCAGCCCCCTGTCCCCGTGGAGCAGCTTATCCAGCCACTTGCTGAAAAACACACCTCAGGGCTAACACACCCCGGGCTGAAAAGCAGGCACTGGGGAAGGATCACTGTGATACTAATTAAGAAAAAGGAGATATCGATATCCAGGAGAAGCTAAGAGCTTCAGCCTTTCAGTTATTGGACTTGAGGACACGCTCAGTGCTCGTCCATCACCCTGGGCAATCCCGCTCAAGGTGAGCAGCGCTGGCAAAACACAAATAAATCCTGCCCTGGCACCAGGCTGCAAGTCTGCCACGCTGTGCCTGACAATTCCTCGTTAGCCACGACCAAGAATTACTCCAAATACCCCAATCTTCTGTCGGGCTGGGTGACACAGAGCCGAGCAAAGGCTGCTGCCGGCCGCCTGCGCTGCCGCCGCGGCATCCTCGGAGGCTGCCCTTTACCCCTGACACTAACGAGAAGCAGCATCTCCTCCCCGATGTGTCACAGCAGTGACAGTGACAGCTCCCAGCGCCAGGCAGGAGCCACATGATGTCTGGCTCCTGCGGGGAGATGGACTCTGGCTCCAAATGCCCACCGAGGCGCTGAACGCGCCCGCGGCGGCGTCACCAACAGTGACACTTCAGCGGGTGCAGCAAAGCCCTGCTCCTGCCACGGGCAGCTCTCCCACTCCTCCCAGCTCCTCCCTGCGTTCCAAGGACTGCAGTTCCCAGCCCTTCATAAAAGGAGGAGCGAGGCCCAGCGCAGGAATCTCCTGGAAGTGACTGCACATGAAGGAGCTCTGAGCTCCTGCCCTGCAGAGGGACAAACGCCAGCCCCTCCCCAGCCCCCCACCCCAAACACGTTCATTTGAAGCACTCTGGGGCAAGTGGCTCTGTTTGGTAAAAATGATTTTCAGCGTTTCCCAGTAGCTGAGCCCACCACAGAGCTGGACCAAGGCCCTGAGCAGGGAGTTGCAGCTTTGCTGCTTTACCTGTCCCAGAGCCCAGCAGCTTGCATGGACCACAAGCCAAAACCAGCCCGGGGCTGGGCTGTGGTGCAGGAGCTGCTCTCCTGCCTGGTTCCCAGCTCAGGGAAGGCCCTGCAGTAACACAGGGATGGTTTCTATTGCTCTCACAGCACCGGGGGGGGGGATGGACGTGCCGAGTTCAGGCAGAGATCGATCCATCCCAGCAGCACCAGCAGCCCCCGAGAGCCCTGCTCGGGCTGAGCTGACATCTCTGCCTGAACAAAGGCGCCCCTGGGACTGGATCCTACCTCTCGGGGCCCTCCTGGGGCTGCCTGCACTTTGCCATACAGCCAACCTTGTTGATGATGTGCTGATAGGAGTGGAAAAATATATTCCTTTTCACCACCGGAGCACACGCTTGAAAAAGCAGTCGAGGGGAGGGAAAATCTGCAAGAGCAGCATTTAGAAAATTCACAGCAGTATGAAGGGCTGCTGGAAGGCTCTGAACTGCTCCAGGGGTGGGGCCTTGTTCCTGCAAAGACACAGGAGGGAAAAAGGGGCACAAGGACCACGGACTGGTGCGAGAGTGAGAACCAGGCAACGCCAAAGATGTTCAAAAATGAGGAACACAAGCACAGGGGGTTGGGAGGAATCTCCCAGAGCAGGACCCGTGCCAGGAGAGCTGGCTGGAGGGAAGAGGGGCCTGTCATCATGGACAGGAAAGGACAGACAAGCTCACTGACAGCCCAGAGGGACACAGGGCCCTGTTTCACAGCTCCCTTTCCATGTCCAGCTGCCACTTCCACCATCTGGGGAAACCTCCCCCTGGTCAGTGCAGCCTCTCAGGGGAGACACAGATGAAGGAGCAGAGGAAACAAGGGGTGTGATTTGCTCTGGGATGACCCTGCTGGAGCAGGGAGGGTGTATCAGATGCCCCACTGTGGTCCATTCTGGCTGTGAGCTCTGGGCAGCAGTGCCTCCGGGGCTGGAGCTGCCCATCCCCTGCTCCCAGCCAGCCTCCAGCTACACCAAGAGAAGGGACCTTCTCCCTGGGAGAAAAGCTTCTCTCACAGCTGACCAGGGAAATCAAACCTCTCTCAAAACCCTCCTTTCCCTGTCTGGTGTCTCGCTGCCTCCAAGGAGACTCAGCACAGATCCTTTCATCTCTCAGGCTGCACTTGTGCTAACAAATTCTCTTTGAAAACCAAGTGCTGAACACTGCTGACATCCAGGCAGGGCTGAATGTGCTTCAGCCATCTACAGATAAAGAGTCATCACAGACTCTTCAAAGAAACATCAACTGCAGGCAAGTTTGCAAGAGACTTTTGAAAAGCAACTCTCTGAGCTACGGAGCTCGCAGAGGTTTTTTTTCAGAGCATCCATTAAGTCACTCAAGTGAAGCTCATCCCACTTTGAGCACACCACATGCACAAGGAGGAAAGAAAAAAGAGAAAAAAAGCTGGTTTTCCAGATTTCATAAACAATTTGAGAGTGACCAGGTAATGCAACAGCAATACAGAGGAGGCCAGTGGAAGTCCAGCAGCTGGAGATGGAAATCTGAAATAAGAATTGTTTGGGTTGGAAGGGACCTTAAAAATCATTCAGTTTCCCCCCTGCCATGGGCAGGGACCCCTTCCACAATCCCAGGTTGCTCCAAGCCCTGTCCAACCTGGCCTGGGACATCCAGCATCTCTGTACCACACCATTATCTCTGGATGCTTGGAAATGCACAGCCAGGTGCTACCCAGTCTGAAAGGATGCCTCACATTTATGGGGTGGGTTTGCTGTGTTCAGAAACCACCAGCTCTCCCCAGAAAGGGATAATGCTCTTTGTGCATATGGGGCACAGTGCCCTGCACTCACACTCAGTCCTGGTAAAATGGTTTTACAGAACTAATTGATATAAAAATGTTAAGGGACTCTAAAGAGGAAGGGGAAAAAAAGGAANGACATCCAGCATCTCTGTACCACACCATTATCTCTGGATGCTTGGAAATGCACAGCCAGGTGCTACCCAGTCTGAAAGGATGCCTCACATTCATGGGGTGGGTTTGCTGTGTTCAGAAACCACCAGCTCTCCCCAGAAAGGGATAATGCTCTTTGTGCATATGGGGCACAGTGCCCTGCATTCACATTTTTTTACAGAACTAATTGATATAAAAATGTTAAGGGACTCTAAAGAGGAAGGGGAAAAAAAGGAAAGTAGGGCTTTATTTGGCAAACCATGCCATTAACTTCAGACACATTTAGTTCAGAGAGATTTAAGCCAGAAGAAGCCATTAGGTAATTTTTAATCTAACCTGCCATTCATCACAGCTGCTTGTGTCCTGCTGACTGAGCTCGTGCTTGAACACAGAACTGCACCAAGAAACCAACTGGAAAAGCACCGAAGTCACCCCAATTACTTTTGCTATCTAAAGGAAATGAAGGAGAAAAATTCTAACAAACAGCATCACAGCTGTGAAAGAAAAGTGGGGGCTTACAAACCCTTCCATTCCACTGATTGGCAAGTCTGAAGCTGCTTTTAATTAAGATTTAATAACAGTACAACAGCCTAATAGAGATGTACAGTGAATAAAGCACTAGGGTGAGGTTTATTTATTTATTTCCACTGTGTTCTGTGACCGTGAGTGAGATTCAGAGCTGTGTCCCCACTGTCACATGGAGAGAATCCCTCTCAGAGCTGTGGGTACCTTTTGGCCCACATGATCCAAGGATAAATATCACTCCACATTTCTTCCCAGGCACTGGGGCCAGGCTCCTGCTAGGCTGGGTCTGGCTGAGCCGTCAGCACAGCTCCCCAGAGCTGGGAGCTGTCCTCCCAGACTGCCCCAGAGCCACTCTTTTCCAAGCCTCCTCTGCTCCCTGCGCTTTCCCAGCAGTTAAACATCCCAGGATATGTTTTTCTTAGCTCACTCAATTTTCAATTTCCATTGTCACACTCAAACCAAACAATCCTGGAGGTCCCTGCTACCTTCAGGCACTCACACAGTCCCTCCTCACATCAAGGCACTTTTAGTTTTTCACTTTTAGCTCCAGGCTGGCGTGGGGGAGGAGGAGACGCCGCTGTCACCGTGACAGCTCATTAGAGCAATATCTCTGCCTTCCTCTGAGCTCTGCCTGTCCTAAACCCAGCCCCACAGAGCCGGCCTGCCCTTGAGCTCGGCCGCCCGGGGCAGGTTCCCCTGCACAGAGGCGCTTCCCTCGCTCCCGGAGCAGCCCCGGCGCTGTGGCTGGGGCTGAAGCTGCTGGCTGGCTGCCCTGGAGCTCCAGCAGCCCTCCAGGGACCGAGCAGGGCCGAGGATCCGGGGCCACTGCCGGGACTGGCGCCGCGGCCCGTCCCAGATTCCCCAGGCAACCACAGACAGGCCGCTCGGGGGGCAGAGCTGAGCCCCAGCTTCTGCCTGACAGCCCCACACACTGCCTCCCGGCTCATCTCCACCTGGAGAAATTATTATTTCAATTAAACCAAACCCCGCCTGATCCTGCAGCAGGGAAGGTCCGAGGTGCCCTGAAGCTGTCAGGTTCCGTCAGAGGTACCTGGAAACCAGCACGCACCCAGCACCCGCAGTAAAACAGAGCCTGAGTATGCCCCGGGTGAGGAGGAGTTGGGACACACTGGGGACACCCAGGACTGTCCCCAGAGCTGCCAGGAGCCCTTCCCAGCCCAGCACCCCGCCAAAGCCCCAGCACCGCCAAGGCACCGAGCGCTTGGAGCGGGGGTCCCGGGCACCCCCGGCAGCAGGGGCTGGGCCCCGCCACAGGCACGGCAGCAGAGTCCCGGCTCGGGACGGGCTCTGCTCCTGCCAGCACCCCTCTGTGCCGTGCCCCGGGCCTCTGCAGGGCTGGCAGAGCCGGCTGCTCTCCGCTGTGCCCCACGGGCACTCCCGGCCCGTAATCCCCGAGGAATCCTCTGCGGCAGGGGCAGATTAATGCCCGGCAGGAGGGGCCCGGCCTGCCCCGCTGCCCGGCTCGCAGGCCCCGGCCGCAGGCGCTGGATTCTGCTCCAGCCCAGCTCTCTGAGCCGTGGCCGAGGCTTCTCTGAGCCCGGCCGGGCTGGGAGCAGGGGCGCAGGACAGCCCTGCCCCGGGCACACAGCTGCAGGTGCTGTCATCCAACATCTGCAGCCACGCCAGCCTAATCCCAGCTAAGCTGGGCAGAGCTGAGGCTGAGCCCCACGGGGGCAGAAATCCGGCATTTCTCAGAGCCGGGGCGGCACAAACGCACCTGCGGCTGCCGCAGGAATTGCTGTCAGCCAGGAAATCCCCGTTGGCACTGCCCACTGTGCAGGAGAGAGGGAAAAACTCAACCTGAGCACAGCCACTGCTCTCTGCAGGGCTTAAACTGCTAATAAACCCCAGGAAAAACACCATCATATTTTCTTCACAGCACTGTGGCAGCTCTTTTCACACCTCCCTGCCCTGGGCACTCTCCTTAAACCCAAAACCAGCCAGAAAATCCCTTCTGTGTCCAACGCTGCTCCTGCACAGCCCTCCCACCTTCCCAGGACAGCTGCCAGGTTTTACACAGGGAAACTGAGGCACGGGACAGCCACCTGACCTTCCTTGCAGCACACACACCCCATCCCAGCTCCAAAATTCCAGGAAAGGTTCAGTTATTAGTTCTTTTTAGGGCTCTGATTGCTGCTGATGGTTTTGCTGCTCTATTGCAAAGCCCAAGGGAACAGAAGAGCAGCAGAGAAGGGGGGGCTGCTGCAAAGTGACATTCTTAAAGCACATTTTGGGGGAGAAAGAGGAGGAATCCGACCTAGTTTAAGCCCCTTGAGCTTCAAGGCTGAGGAAATCCGTGAGGACAGAGAAGTATTTGTTCCCCCCAGTCTGGACAGCAATTAGGGGATCCCTGCTGTTTGTCAGGAAAGGATCTGCTCAGGGACAAGTGGCAATAAAAGCACTTCAGAGGCCTTGAGCGCCCACCACCCCCGAGGCAAAGCCTTGGCCAAACACAAACCAGCCCCTTCCAGAGGCCAAGGAGGTGCTGAAGGTCACTCACTCCACGGGACCGTGCCTTGGGATTGCCCTGCCCGAAGCTGCCCCTCCTGCCTGAAGATTGGGGAAAGCTGTGGGAAAAGCCCAGGACACCCAGCCCAGCTGGTGGGCAGAGGGACAGACCCAGCAGGGACAGACACCCCCAGGGGGAGGCCAAAATGGAGCCAGGTGACATCTAAACCATCAACGTGATCTGCCTGCAAGTAATTAAACACCACACTCAACAATTAGCTCTTAATTACCCTTCCTGGAGCACCAAGGGGGTCCAGAGCCTCCCTTGTACCCCAGGGCTCATGGAAGTGACCAGAGAGCCCAGAAATAGATGCTCAGATCCCAGGAGGAAGACTCAGCTCCTCCTTCCTCCTCCCACACAGCCTCCTCGGAGACTGGGCTGCTCCGACCTGCAATCAATTGCTCAGCTTATCAAAGGCTGTTTCCCGAGCAAGATCTAACCTTGACAAAGCAGGGCCTGGTTATAAATGTTACCTTTGATCAATACCTGTCAGAAATGCATTGGAATTAATTGGTTAAACCTTGTATCTTAAGCCACATTTATTGCTTCCTGCATGGCTCTGCTCTCAGCACACCAACAAAGGCAGGGGGAAAAATGGATTTCTTTTGGAACATGGCATTCATGGTGCCCCTGGTCACACCAGAGCAAGGTATCCAAGGAATGAACGAGCTGCTGGAAGACTTCCAGTGACCTGGAGCAGGTGGGAGTGTCCCACCTGAAGCATCTCCCATCAGTGACAGCCCCAGCCACGCTGTGGATCCAGGGCTCTGACACCATGGATGGAGGCAGAGCACCTGCCAGCACTTCTGCCATTCTCCAGAAATAGAAAATAAATCAAATTTAATTATAAAAAAGCATAGTACCAGCATCACTACAAACCCCTTGGAAACAGCTCCCTGTCTCCTGCCTTCCTGTGCTGCAGGAGAAAAGCTGCAGAGTCCCTCTGAGCCAGAAAAACCCTCCCAATTCTTCCCCATCCTGCAAAATAAAACTCACATATCTCACTGAATAAAAGACCAGAGAGGGGTTTGCCAGCTGGGAGGGCAGGAACATTTTGTCCCATGCATGTGCAAATTCTCCCCTTTTCTGTGCTGCTGCAGGAAGCCAGACACCAAACACAAATTCCTGGAAAACACATGGAGCGGGGACGTTGAAGAGCACCAGAGTGGCTGCAAATCCCAGTGAGTCTCTGCACCCTGCAGACCCCAGGAGCAGCAAGGGGGTCCCTGTGAGGGTCATCATCTCCCAAGGAGCATCTTCCCCCCCAAAGCCTGGTCTTGCAAGCTGCTGAAAACACTTGGCTGCTTCATGAAAGCTCCTGACTTGGAACGCGTGGCGCTGTCTGGAGAGCAGCAAACGCTCGCTGAGCGCACGCCAAGAAGTCCTTGACAGCTGTTAGTACCTCCAGGCTCTGCCTTTAAAACAAGCCTTCAACCTGAATTACCTCCTGGCACGCAGAAGGAAAATACAGCCAGCTTAATTGTATTTTATTCCTCGATGTCTGACTGTTAAAGTTCCTGTCTGATGACCCACATGAAGAGTCTCCAGTAGCAGAAGCAGCAGGAGTGGGGAGCACGGGGCTGCTTGGGAGCAGAGAGGGAAATGTGGCCAGTGGAGCCACTGGAAGAGGAAAAAAAAAGATACTTCTAGAGTTTTGGGAGGTTTTTTGTTTTGGGGTTTTTTTTTGTGAGCCATTAACATTTTTATTTCAAAAGCCAAATAAAGACCTCTGGAGTTGTGACACGGGTTTAATGCCAAACATGCAACTTTGCAAATCCTTCGTTATCTTGCCTCAAGCCCTTATCTGATTTTCCAAGAGATTAAGAAATCTTGACATAGCATTTATTGCCCGAGCTAAATCCCCACCAGACAACCTGCTCTTTCAGTTAGCTGGAGGTTACAAAACCACCTTACCCAGGGGGTCCAGCCATTTTACCTGAAAACTGGTGACTTTCATGAACTCTAATGAAATATGATGTTTATGTGCAACAAAGCGAGCTCTGTATTCCAGGTTTTACACCCTGCTCTTTGCCCTCTTTCCATGTCAAGCTTCCTTGGAGCACCCTGGGAGAGTGGAAGGTGTCCCTGCCCATGGGGTTTGGAATGGGATGGTTTGTAAGGTCCCTTCAAACCCAAACCACCTGGGATTCCATAATTCTGTTAACTACAGCTGTGATGCCCTGGCATCACCAGGCCCTCAACTCCTTCAATTCCTCTTCTCGCCTCCCTCCATCTCTGTGTTCCAGCCCTCAGAGCATCCCTCAAATCCCCCCCAGCCAAATCCCCAGCTCAGCAGTTCCAAGTCTGGATACCTTCCTATTTTATTTTATTTTATTGGAAAAGCCTCAAGGTGAATCTCGTGGGGGAAAGCTCCATAAACAGCTCTGCTCTGAAGCACGGCAGGATTGGGTAGAGAGCTCCCAGAGCAGCCCTGGTGACAGAGCCAGGAGGTGACAGAGCTGTTCCCACAGTGACCCTGGATCCCCCCACGCTCCAGCACCTTCCCTTGCCCGGGCGGGCAGCGCTGCTGGGATTCTCTTCCTCGTTAAGGAAAACATGCTTGACAATAAATAAACCCAGAATAGCAGCGGAGCAAAACACAGTCCAGACACCCAGCAAAACAAATGACAGCGCTGCAGACACACTCGGGTCCCAGCGAGGAGGGAGGGAACGGGGACAAACATCAGCTGCTGTGGGAACACGTGTCTGAGACACCACAGGACACCGGGGAGCTGCGAGCAGCCAGACATCTGCACGCCGTGCAAACCCGATCAATCATCAATAAATAAAAATACAAAGCCTTACAGCGCTGCTCGGTTTCACATCCACGCTGTATTTTGGCCAGGAGAGGTTCAGAAAGGAAGGAAACTCACGTGAACGCCGAAGGAAAACACAAGTTGCATTGATTTCTTTTCCAAATGAAACGGTTCCAAAACAAAATCCAAGATAAGGGCGCTGCTGGAAACAGCAACATTGGAAAAAACTTTCTGGAGGGGAATGGGAAGCAACAACATCCTTTGCAGCATCCTCTGCCAGGCACCCCGAGGCTCCAGCACATCCAACACCGGCAGCTGCACGTGGGAAAGCCTTTGGAGAGCTCAGCTTTCCCTGCAAACCGCAGCATCAAAACGCTGGGAAGTCCAAAATTAGCAGCAAGCCCCAAAGGACAGTTCACTAAGTCACGTTGGTGTCCCCTCCTCTCTGCAAGCGGCGCCGCCGTGATACGCCACGGAAAAAGGGAAAAGTTTGGCTTTTCCCAAGCACTCCTTTACCCAACCCCACTCAGCAACGCCGCCAATGTCAAGCCTTGGTTTCCATGAATTTTGGACCATTTATTCTCAGCGCAAACAGCTGTGCAGAGCCCTTATCACCTTGGCTGGGGAAACATAACCCTGGATATTGTACAGGTCTCCTTTAGCCCCGAACACCCAGGATGGCAACATTTAAGATGACTAAAACTTACTTCGTCCCTCAGAGGAAACTTCCTAAATGGCAAATAAGCTCTAGCTCGTGCCACTGCGAGGCACAGCTGACCAAGGCACAAAAAGGATCCCGAGAAAACACTTCTTTCAAGCATCTTTATTCTCAAGCCGGCGCCATGAGGTTTTTGACGGGGCCGTAGAGATGCTCCTCGCAGGACCGAAGCCTGTTTTAACACGAACTCCTAGGAACGCCGTGCCTCCCGAACAGCCGCATCCCCCAGGGGCTGCAGGGGCCCCGGAGCGCTCGCAGCCCCATCCCGCTCCCGGGGAGATGCTATTTTTAAACCTCGATAAGAAGCGGCTCAAA
>VZSE01002019.1:489458-506883 GCA_013398275.1 Promerops cafer | reverse complement strand
CGCCGCCGCCGCCGCGCACAAAGCACCGCCCGCCGGCCCCGCCCCGGCCCCGCCCCTGGGCCGAGGGCGGGACACGCCCACGGGGACACGCCCACGGGACACGCCCACGGGGACACGCCCTCCGCGCGCTGAGTTTTTCCCAGCTGGGAGCGGGGTCGGGGTTTTCCTTGCCCGGCCGGAAAAGCCCCGGGCTGGATGCGTGGAGCAGGGAGCCAGCAGCCAAGCAAGGATTGGAGAGGGATAAAATGGGCGTGGAGAGAGCAGAGGATGAGCAGCGTGGCTGTTATCTCCCTCCCCAGGGCCGAGGATGCTCAAATAATTCCCAGAGATGGGTGAGGGAACGGAGTAATTGGAACAGAAGAGGCAGAAGTGCAGGTGTTGAACTGATGAAAGAAAAGGGTGGGATTTAACAATGGCCCCAAAAGGGCCCAAGCTGCACCCTCCAAATCTAACCCCCTCCCCAAAGTGTGCTGCCCTTGGGCACGGGCCTCACACCAGCTTTTCCAGAGTAGAGCCCCAGCCAGCTCCGTGGCCACCCCTTATCCCAGCTCCTGGAATGGGAACAGGCACCTGCTGCCCAGCAGTGCCAGGCTGGGACTGTGCCACTGACACAGCCAGGCCCTCATGGTCTCACTGGGCTGGCAGCAACTCCACCATCCCCAAACCACAGCCCTAGAAGAGCACAGAGCCTGCTTTTCAAGGCTCTGTCCTTTCCCAGACCAGCTTTCCTCACCTCACCCCCACCTCCACCCCCCTGAACCGCAGGATTGAGCACTCAGAGTACAAACATAGACACCCACCTTTACTATGCATATTAATAAATATTCTTTATTTAAATTTTTGCACATTGCGCTTTAACATATTACATCCAAAACATTTTGCAAATGGATGTCTACTTTGTAAAATCTTATATTCAGCTCCTTGTCATTCTGTACAGAATTATAGGTACAACATTACTTTGCCACTAGTTTGCTTTTTGTAAGTCTCACAGGAAGAGAAACATTGAATGAAAAGAGATGGCTTAAATTAGAAGAGAGGCTTGCACAGCTACTCAACTAAAGATACAAGCCTGGAGAAAGAACAAAATTAAGGAAATCACCTCCACCAGCCTCCCCCTTGGAAAAAAAAAAAAAACAAGAAAAAAAAAAAAAAGAATCACATTAATTTAAGATAAAATTTTGCCGTAAGTCACTAAATTAAGTTTGGAAGGAGAAGGCGCAGTAGTCATCTCGAGTTTCAGTGACAGACAGAGTTGGATTGGGTTCAGTTGGCTCCAGCTGTTGCCAGCCAGCTGTTGCAGACAGGCCCCTTGTGATCGTTGAGGCGACAGTACTTGTTGAACTTCTCCTTCAGGTGCTGCCGGTACTGCTCCCGGTTGCTGTAGAAAGACTTGTTGTTTGCCATGAATGATTGGATTTCATCCTGGGAGATGAACAGTTCCTCATCAGAAGTGCACTCTGACTCATCCTGCAATGACAAGGGGGATTTCAGAGCTCCAGCACTGCCCTCCTGTGCAGCACATCTGGCCACAGCCTTCCCTGTCACACCAGCCCAAATCCCAGCTGGCTGATCTGGACACCCCGCTCACACAGGGCTCTGCTGGTTTGGGGTGAGAAGCAGCCAATTCAGTCATTAAATGGATCCAAATTTGCTTCAGTCTTAGCACATTCCCATGGGAAGAGGATGGGTTTTATTAGAGCATTTTGGGGAAAAGGTGGGGAAAAAAAAAGGGAAAAAAAGGGGGGAGGAGAGAAAAATGAGGGAAGATGAAAAGAAAAAAGAAGGGAAAGAAAAGGTAAAAAGCAGGGAAAGAGAGCAAAGGATCTAAATAAGTGGAAGCAGAAGGAAAAGAAAGGAGACAGAAGAAAGCTGCCCAAGGAGCCTGCAGTGGGAAGTAACATTTGAGGCCTGAAGGCAGCAATAATGCAGACTTCATGTTATGGAATAACGCAATCCTTGACAATAAGCACTTGCAACACAAGTTCTGTCACTGCATTCCAGCGACAATTTCTCCTCCTCTGCAAAGCATTCAATTATGAACTTCTCAGGGAACATGCACAAGGAACTGAACTGAACACTGGGACTCAATTCCTCACTGGGAGTTGAGTTCTCAGCCCCGAAGATTAAAGCGGGATGCTACAACCTAAAATTCCAAGGCAGCCGTTACTTACAAGGAGCTCCACTAAGCTTTTGGCACCTTTTCCAGTATCAGGGACAAGTGACATTTCTGTAGGTTCTGCAAACTGTGACACATTTTTCATATGCTCAAACCAAGGCAACTGCTGGCCGCTTTTGTCTGCGCTACAGCAGCTCTCAGCGTGTGTGTCTTTGGTCTTGTCGCGGTGAAACTCTGTGTGCGTGAGATTTCCTGAGGTCTCTCTGCTACCTGCATCTGCCAGACAGCTCCCAAGTTTCTGAATCTGCAATGGAAAACAGCCTGCAATGAACTGCCAGCGGTGTTTAACGTGGAATATTCGAGTTTGAGATGGAAGCAGAGGGAAAAGAGCAAGGTTCAAAGGTGAGCAAGGGTAGATATTTATATTTAAACGTGTGGCTGGTGAGCTGGGGGGTGGCACATTCACTGAGAGTGAGTAAAGTGCACATGCTTAGGAACACAGAAGAGACCCCTGCTCTAGGAAGGACCTCAATCCCAAAACCTAGGATGACAAGGGAACAGGAGATCCCAGTTGTCCCATTTTCATTTTCATTCTCAATCGGAATTTAAAATCCTTCTGTAACTACTTTCAAATGTAAGCATTTAGAGAAGCATCTGGCAGAGCCATGTTCCTTACATGGTCATTCTCACACTTCAAAGCTTTACTTTTCTTTTTCTTCTTTTTGTTTTTGCCTTTTGTGTTACTCTCCTCTGCATTAGCCCAGCACTCCACACAGCTATCTCCATCCTCCTCCTTGTCGTCGCAGCGATGGACGCAGGCATCGTCCCCTGCAAAACACAGCCAAGTTTCTTTTGAGATGCTGCAGCTCTGGGGATATTAAAGCACCATCATCTTCTTCCCAAACCTACCATTTTCATCATGGTTGCAGATGCCCTCAGTGCAGGCCACGTCCGAGCCCTCCCGGGACCCCGTTTCGCTGCCCTCCATGCTCGAGGAGTAGCCACAGTCGCTGCCAGTACAGTGTGGAGATAAACCTGAGACAGAGGCCAAAATTACTGCCATCTGTAGGAACTGCTGCACATTCGTTGGTTATGCCTCTAACAAGAAAGAATTCAGAGAACCCCAGACAGGTTTGGGTTGGAAGGGTCCTTAAAAATCACCTCACTCCACCCCCCCTGCCACAGGCAGGGACTCCTTTTTAAAAACAGGTGACCACTGTGCACCCCATACATGGCAAATGCTTTCTAAAAATGAAAAATACCAACATTTAACATACCTTTCTTGATTTTAGGTGAGCCTAATAGGGTACCACTACTAGGACAAGTGCAAGAAGTGCTTTCATTAGTAACAATTACTTCTACACAGTTGTTGGCTTCTTCGGTGCTACCACAGGCTTTGCAGCTGCTTTCCGTGAAGTTTGAGTTCTCCTTCAAACAGAAACAAAAAACACTTGCAGGCACTGAAAGCAGCTCAGCCAGCATTTTTGTAAAGGATACTCTTTCCATGAGAAAAACCAGCTGACACTGACTGATAACAGCATTGCTTAGAATTCTTCACAAGTACAACACAACTAAACAAAACCCCAACCAGTTTACCTTGACCCACAGTCACAGCCCATTAAGGTCAGCCAAGAGATCCTGAATCATAACTGCACTTAAAGATTCCCCCTCTCCAAAAATTCACTGGTGATTGTCTACAAGCAGCATTTGAATCCCCAGGTTCTGAGTGATCTTTAAGAAACCAGAGTTGAAAAATAATCTGGCGTAACCTGAACCTCAGATTTAGGATTAAAAAAACCCCACCCCACCAAACCCCAGAAGCTGAGGAGTCCCAGGTAACTGCTTTACAAAGACGCTGCTCATCTGAAAAAGTATTAAATTCCACCAGGGACCAAAATACAAGAAAATCCCTCAAGAATTCTACCATGGAGCAGTGAGCTGATGGATGAAGCCCCAAAAAGCCCCAGCTATCCATGTTTACCTTTGCCTGATTGATTTCCTTCTCTTCTGCTGCCTGCAGAGGAGCAGGGATCTCACACACACATTTATTTTTCCGTCTGTTCTTCCGCTTTTGGCGTTTCTTCTCTTGTTTAAGCTCTCTCACTCTCTCTTCTTCTGAAAACTCTTCACAGAGCTGCTCCAATCGACTAATGCCCTGCACTTTTTCCACAGCCATCTGTTTACAAGAGGTTAGATCCAGTTACAGAAGTTACCACAGTTCAAGCTTTTACATTTATAAATAAGGAGAAGGAAAACAGCCAGTAATGAAATCCCAGTAACACAACTATTGACTACAGGAGAAAAATGCCCACCAAGATGCAGCCACTTGGTTTAGATTGCTGGAAACTCATGTGTGGGGGAGCTCTGGGTTGCACCTATGGCCCAAATTCACATTTTCTCAGTGAAGAGTTGCAGATTTAATGCACTGATGGATCTGTGATACTCTCTGATCCTGTGGGAGTAAAAAAAACTCAAAGAACTAACTAGCTGAAGGTTCCACTATAATCTTTCCCAAACTGACTTTCCTCCTTCTTCTCTCTTTAGAGGTTTTTAGAGAGAACAGTTATTATGAATGGAAGATGAACATAACAAAAAAGATCCATGTCATATAAACTGCTAATTAATATTAAGTATTGGTATATGTTAAAGGAGCCACATGGAGTTCTGTCTGAAACTCAGGATCCCACAGGATCAGAGTGCATTCTGAACAAGCTGAACACAAGAGTTTGCAATCACTTTTGTGATTCAAAAGCACATCCTCCAATTTTACTCATAAACCGACCAAAAGCTGTTGTAGCCTGAGCTACTTTAAATGCAATCAGGTAGAAAAACAGAATTAATAACACAAAAGGTTCAGTGTACTGTAATGGGCAGCTTGAAAGTAAAAGCAAGCCTCAATCTTTTATATGTCAGTTTATTCCACATGGGAACACACTCCCATTGTGCTGTGCGTGGATGCCACACAACTGAACAGGGGACTGAGTGCAACACCCTTGACACTCCTTCCAGCCCAACGTTAGAAAGCACAAAACCAATTACGGTGACCACGGGCCCAGTCTCTGCAGCAATTCAGACACAAGTTGGACCAAACCCGTTGTTTTTACCTCAAAGCTCTTGCGTAAAGCATCAACCCCCAGGTAAAAGAGCATCTGCCACGTCTGCTCCTCAGCCCGCAGCTTCTGCCAGATCCGGTGCAACCTCTCGTAGAGGTGGATGCCCAGGCAGGTGAGAACCTCCTCCTGGGCTATGTCTATTGTCTTGGCGTGCCTCTCTCTCCGTCTGGGGGAAAGGGGAACCAAAGCACAGCATTGTTAGAGCAGCTGGAGGCCAACCAAGGGATCAAAGCAGGGCTGACGTGTTCTCTGGAGGTACAACTGCAGCTGTGTTTGCAGGAGCAGCCTGGCAGGGCTCTGCTGTGCTGCATGCAGATGCAAAATAGAAAGGAACAGGTCAAAGCCACCACTGTGAAGCAGCACTGTGCCTTGCCACCTCTGGCTTCAGGTGCCACATCCTGCTCTTCCTAGGAGGCATCAAGAGTTTAAATGCCAGAGATGCATTCTTTTGTGTCCTAAAATTTGCTGGAGTTCACAGCAATTATTTCACCATCGGTTAGCTCAAGCTGAATAAACACACAGGGAATTTTGTACATTACTTACCGTGCAGAGTAAAAACATTTCAGTATTAATCTGTTCATTATCCATCTATTATCTATCAATCTGGTCAATCTGTTAAGGGAAAACTACAGTGAAAGGAGTTACCCTCCTCATTAAACAGTTATGACTGAGCTTTAAAGGTACTGAGGTTGAAAGTAGATGATCTTTAATGTCACTTCCAACTCATTCTGTGATTCTCCAGTACTGAGCTCAGAACTGTCATTTTCACCAGAAGGTTTGAAGATGCTTCCAAAAAGGTTCAGAAATACACAAATGGCAACAAAACTAACTCGAATACTTGGCATTTGGCAAAAGTCAACCAAGGCTCTCTTTCTATTTCGCATATTTGAACGCCTCAGTGGACAAGCAGGCAGCTCCAGGGAGTGAACAACCAACTGGGAGACATTTGGTAACCTCCTCCTTCCAAAGCACAGCTGAAACCTCCGAAGCGCTCTCTCCGAGCCTCCACCGGTACAGATATCCACAACCACGAGTTCATCACACAGCAAAGAGGCAAAAAAGCCACTTGGGGCAAAGACATTGAAGAGTCAAATAAAGAAGCAAAGCGCTAGATAGCCCACTCTAGCCAATTACATACTCATACCCTCCTGCGAACTCGGGCTCGGCCCGGCCCAAGAGGTGCGCGATGAAGTCGGTCTCGCAGCACACGTGGATGTGGCGCTCGTGGGGGCAGCAGCGCAGCCCCTCGTACAGGGCAGCACAGTAGCCCTTCTCCTTGCTGCAGTCCAGCTCCCCGATCAGGATGTTGTAGGCACGCAGCACTTTGTTCTTGCAGTCGGTGCAAAATCTGGGGGAAAGCACAAGATCAGGCTCGGCTGGCCCAAACGCGCCGGGTGCGCGGCGACGTGGCTGAGCCCCGCCACGGGAGGGTTGTGGTGCTTCAGAAAAGGTCAGTGTGGTAATATTTTGGCTATTATCCACCTACATTGACAATGAATTATCCCACCTATTCTACATTACTAGCCTGGAGATCAAATTGCATCCTCTGAAGAAATTCCCACATGGAATTCAACTCAAAGATCAGAAATCTCAGCAGTGAGCAAGTAGTGCAAACCAGGGCAAAACCCCTCTCTCAAGTAACACATACCACATCACCTTCTAGAAATTCTTTCAAGTGTACTCAAGTGAGTGATAAGAAATAAGGCAAAGCTTCCTCTGGTGCCTGCTGCTCAAGAGTGATCCTTGTTTCCACCACAAACATATTCTGAATTATTAGATTGCTGTGCTGATGGCCAAACGAGGGCTATTTATAACACAACGTACTCATTTTAAACATGTGACAGCTCATGTGTGACAGGAGCATACTTATAATTAAAATACAAGCAAATTAAGCTCATTGTGTGTCATAAGAGGAGTAACCTTCAGGAGGCTACAAGATCTCCTGCTGGATGAGACTAAAAATGCAAGTCAGACAAGCTGCTCACATTTCAGCTCGGAAAGCTGGCTCCCCATGCCAGCTCTGGATGGCGTTTTTCCCTTTCCTAGGGTCTCCAGCCATTTGACAGCACTAAGTCAAACATATTTTGCTGTTAGAGCTACGATACCTGTCTGCTTTCTGTGGTGGAAGGAGAGAAAACAGCAGTATTATTGCAGGTTAGCACCAGGAAGGCAGCCAAGGCAGTGTTTAATGTCACAGGAGATTAAAGTTATTTTGTTTCCAAAGTGTTATTTCCACAGCACCACCACCCCCGCGCCCATCTGTGCCCCCACAGTTGATATCAGAACCTTGAGACTGCTGGAAATTAAAACTTTTCAATCAGCACGGCAGGTCCTGTGCACATGCAACTATAATTTAATGGTTTATTTATGCCCTGCAAGAGAGATTTAACAGCACCAGGCACAAACAAGTGGTTTAAAACAGTGCTTGAAAGGCAACACCAAGCCTAAAATCTGCTTGCACTAGTGCAGTTCACAGGATTTTGAAATGGCACATGCTCCCTGAAAGCCTAAAAACAGGCACAGCACAAGAGCAGTGAAAGAATGAATGAGAACACAGAGCTTTTTAAACATTAAACTGTAAATCATAATTTAATCCTAGCCAAAAAAATTAAGACAAGAAGCTATGACTTCAGAGGTCTCCACATTTTCCCTTTCATTGAACACAAAGAATATTCCACCACCTCTGTGCCATCAACCATCCCAGGGCAGCCTGGCAAAGTCCCCCACCACCGCCAAGCTGAGATCTTCAGTTTCACAAGCAAAAAAGCGCCCTGCATTTGGACATTTTGATCTCCCAAAAAGCACATATTCCCTGGAGGAAGGTGCAGTCTGCTCCCCTCCTGTACCTGTGCTTCCGTAGGTAGGTTTCTAACGTTTCCAGGAGACAGCTCGAGTCGATCAGAACCACTTCATCCCTGCACTCCTGGGACATGAGCTCCCACACATCCATCCAGCAACCCCTGCACGGAAATGAGACACCAAACTCTCCGTGATGCTGCTGGGGGGCAGCAAAGAAGCCCAGCAGAGCCTCATTCTTTACCTGACTGCTCCCTGGGAAGGTCCATAGCAGAAAATGATGCTACACTTGTTCTCTTTCCTCTTCCTGTCTTCTCTACTTTTCTTAACTGCTCTTAATTTCTTTGAATTGAGTCTGCTACTGCTCCTTTCACTGTCACATAGTATTACCAAACATTTTTCAGACCTATAACATATATATTATCAGCTAGTTATTCTTCCTAAACAAATCCTATGGAATACGCTGCTCTGTTCCTTAATTTAATTTCAATTCTTTATAGGTTAAGCCTTAAAGTTTGGGTCAGAACTGAGATGCAAATTTTGCTGTCCATGTTTATAACCCAGACTTTCTAACGTTACAGTTGCAAACCAGTTGTGATTGTCAGGATATTACTTTAAGTATAAACACATACAAATTTTAATACTTGTCAGCTGAAGACAATTTGGTAAAATAACAAAAGAAAAAAGCAAAACAAAAAAAACCCCCAAACAACTTTCACCATAAAACATCCTACCTCAAATTTCAGAAAATTGTTAGAATATCAAAATGACTTTACAACTCACATTTGGATGTGCTAAAAGTGAGCAAAAAAATGGACTTTAAATAACAAGTCATGGTTACTTACAGGCTTGTCTACACTTGACACTTTATCAGAATGGTCCTTTCTGTCTTATGGATACAACAGAGCAGGAAAATGGGCAGAAGCAGCCCTGTTTCCTAATTAGAGGAGTTCTGTGTGCCATTGCCCAGTTTGCCAGGTCACAGGGCTTGTGTTTCAGAGAGTTTCAAATGCTCCTGAGCCCCACATGGAGCTGAGGAGCCAAAAGGCAGGCACAGACTGAAGACAGCAAGTAACCCTCGCGTGGCATTAGCTGCTTACATAACTCCTCTAATTAAACACTCAGCTCCAACTGAAAGCCTTTTTTGTGTGGAGGAAATGCCCAACAGATGCAACTCATCCAAAGGAGTTTCTCGTAAAGCCGTGGAGCAGGAGCTCTACGGTGGTAAATGAAGTTTGTTCTGTGACAACTGGGTGCCTCCAGAGCCCAGCCAGAGCCTGTTTGTGTCCACTGCAGGCAGATTGATCTGAATTTACATCAATACTGATACACTCTGGTCACTTCTGTACAGAACAGAGGGCTTTCAGCTGAGGAAGGGAGTGCAAGTCCTGCTTCTTTAGCAAACTGCTCTGCTTGTCCACAGCCCATGTCCTCTGTTAACCCCAAAGTTTTACCTGCAGAGTATAAAATATTGCTCTTCCTCATATTCCCTATTAACCTGCCAGCATCCAAAGTACTGAGAGGATTTATTCCAGCATGAATTGAGAAAATAAAAGCAGCATTTTCCCCTCTATTCATTCAGCTTCAGAATTGCTCTACCTTGCCAAAGTGCTAGCTGCAGGTTCCACAGCATCTGTTCTCACACAGAAAAGATTGAGCTTACTAAATATAAAAAAAACCCAAAACCTACTTTCATGATGCTATGAATTTGCTTTATTTAAAAAAGAAATACATATATATACACACCCCTATACTCTCAGCATCTTGTGTAACATAAGCTTTAAACTAATTTTGTGAAAGGCCTGTAACCAAAATATAATAGAAGATAATGATTAGTTCCCAGTATCCTCAAGTGGCACAAGCAAAAATCAAGTGTCAAATTCCACATGCCTGGGGATTTAACTAGACCCAGAGAGACCCCAATCTGCATAGAAAAATACATGTCCTGTAACTGGAAACCATAAGCAAGCTTTCACAGGTTGGAGGCTTAACCAGCAGCACAACACAGCTGAGTAAAAAAGGACCAGACACTCCAATTAAGCCCAAGAGACTAATTTATTGGTCATCAGATGAAAAAAAAAAAAAAGGAGCCACCTCACAAACAAGAAACCTCTCCAAAATCCACAATAGATTTACAGGGAGTGTTTTTCTGCTTAACCAGCTGGAATAAATCATTTCAACTTCAAGACAGAGGCATATATGCATATTGTTCAGTGGTGTATTCAAAACACGCTGTCACTTTTGAGAAAACACATTTTATGGAGTTCCAGTTTTAACCCTGCATCCAACCACAATAAAGCCCTTGGTTAACAGTTGTGCAAGGCATTTTTAATAATCCCAAGGAAAATGATGTGTATTTATTTAGCATGTACCCTTTGACCTCAATGTGAGAAAATCTGCTGAGCAACCATTTTGGTCTAGAGCACAAAAACCAGTTTGTCTTTCTAGAGCATTGTTTGTATCACAGTGCAGAAGCCATCCATGCCCTGAGCATGCCCAAAATTCCTGGTGCTTCTCTTCCTCTCCTCAACAACTATTTAGGTCTGCCACAATCCAACTGCTACTCTGGCAAACAGATCAGAGCATAAAAATTGATCTCAGTGCTTAAAAATAAATCAGTCTCAACACTTTGATTCCTTAAAATATTTCAGTAGTGCATGTTAAACAGACTCACCCCAAAGGTTTTGGTTTGTGTGTGTCCAGGGAGTGCAGTTGACACCTCTTGTTCTTCTTACTTTTGGGAATTGCATCAATCATGTCATTCAGTTTGGACCTATGGGAAAAAAAAAACGTGAGGAACTTTGTATTCTGAAAACCACTGGATCAGGTTACACTACCTCACTCTCCCCATCCTCAACTCTGCACTAACCCTCCCTACTTTTCCTGCTAACTGGAGCAAGAAGAACAAGCTGAAGCCAACTGGAAGGCCAAGGCACACTGTGCTGAGCACTCACTGTTTGCTCTGCTGACAGCTGAGGAACTAATGGCACTGGGGAATTTATTGTGCTCACCAAGCCCAGGTTTCACTTTGTCAGTGTTACCTGTCCACCCAAGAGCAGCAACTTTGGTGGAAGAAATAAACTTTTATTTTATATTTTTCATGCCAACTAGTGAGGCAAACCCTCTTCTTCCAGAGACCACGAAAACCCCGCAGCACCTGTATCACATTAACGACTGAACATGAAATATTGGCATCTTTCAACTGCAATCCTGGCACTGCAACCGGTGGCATCAAAAATTAGGTTTGCTTTTTTTTCCCAGTTTAGGCAACAAGTAATGATGGATGCTGAGGAGGAGAAGGTGTTGTGACAACGCAGCATCCCCAAGAAGGCACGGCACGGAGCGCAGGGCTGGCGCGAGCAGCTGGCAGACACTGACCCGTGCACGTAGAAGAGCGTGTAAAGCTTCTTGGCATCAGTCATGCAGCTGCGGGTGACCGAGAGCACCCCCTTGGGCCCCACGGTGAGGGGCTCCAGGGCAGGGTTCCCCGACTCCACGAGCTGGGAGAAGAGGCGCTCCACGCTGCGCCGGCAGCCCACGCACGGCACCAGCTGCGACAGCGCGCTCAGCACCTCCCGCGACGTCACCATCATGGCAATGTTCAGGTCCTGCTGCTTCAGCATGCTGTGTCTCTGCAAAAAATACCACAAAAACCCACAAAAATCAAATCATTAAACGCTCATTCTCTGGTTTTTTTCTCCTCTTTGTTGCCTCCTTTCACTGCAAATGCTGCTTCAGAATAACCGTCCCAATTGGGAAGTTCTTTTTCTCCACCTCAGCACAGATGTTGTAGGAAAAGGTCTCACACATGCCAACTGCAAGTTTTCATCTTCTGCTCACACTCGTTTTATCTTTGGCACAGGGAAAGGAAATTCACGAACGCTCGTTGGCATTTATGGAAATCTCATTTACAACCAATTGTTCTGCTCAGACCGTGGCAATTCAGCAGTATTTTTCCTGGAAGGCTAAACGCCATTTCCCACTACCATCCTACTAGCTGGAATTAAAGAAAGCACACATTACTACTCAGGGGGAAGCCTTTGACTTCAGTAGTGAACATCCAATGCCTGCTATTAATAGAACATTAATGAGAACACCTTCTAATATTGCTTACGTCAATAAACAATTGTAGATGTGTCTCCTGGCCCCTGTGTCAAACACATCCAGGCACACGTCCTCACAAAGAGCACATACCCTTCTAGTCCTTCTCACTGCTGGAATTCAGCAGCACTGGAGTGCCACCAGCAGAGCTGTGCAGAGCAGAGAGTCCCTTCCTCACACCCCAACACACCAACCCACACCTGAGTTGTATCTGCACAGGGAACGTCACACCAGCAGAGAATTTTCTGTATTATTGTCACATCACACCACTCAAACACTCCTCATGCACAAAGGACTTGCCACAACTTCTGGGGAAAGGAAGAAAAGACCACACAACACAGCAGAACTCACATCCACTGAAACGAGAAAGTGTCCTCAGCTCCTTCAGTGCAATATGGAAAGCAGAGGCACCATCAGGTAACATTTAAGGTTTGTGCTCTTAGAGGAAGGCCCATTAAATCATCTGCCAAGCACTATCACTCTGCAATAACCCTGTTTCCTGTAATTAATTGCAGGAGTCACAGCAAAGCAGGAACGAGCTATTTTCACAGCCCAGCTACACTTGACATGCAGCACGTGTCTGCACTGCTGCTGTCAACCCTGAGTGAGGCCCTGCAACTGCAGAGCAGCAAACTCTGCCTCTGGACATCCAGTGGCACCATTCTGCAGCTGCTACAGGTGCTACAGTTATTTGCCACAATTTGGCACATCAGTTTCCAGGATACCACAAAACCAATTCTCACTACTTATCTACACCAAATCTACAAATTGGCACACAGATTCTACCCTGGTATGGGCACTAATCATAAGAGCCCAACCTCAAGCAATCCACACTTCCACTTGAAAAGGCAGCTCAAGACTGCTCAGCAAAATAAAAATCAAGATGTATTCTGAAGCTGTGGTTCCCACTGTAAGCTCTGAGCTCTCAGACATGCAGCAATTGCCTCCTGACAAGACAACGTGCAATAAATGCTGTGGAACCCAGAGCACAACTGAAGCCAGTGCACTTTGGTACCAATGTGTGATTGCTCCCAGGTGCTGACGTGTCTGAGGCATTCCAGGAGTCACAACCTCCCAGAGAAGCAAAAACACAAACCTGAGGAAAGCAAAAATCTCCCTTCTTAAGAAACACTATTTACCTGGATGAACTGTTTCAGTTGTGTACTGTTATTCTGATGTCCATCGAGGTTCAGCACATTATCAGGAAATTCCATCACCATCTATACAAGAGAGGAAAAACAATTTAAAGAGGAGCTTTCAGACAAAACAAACAAACAAAGCCAAACAGAGCATTAGTTGTTTTACTTTCTTGGGGGAAATAAGACTGAAATTATGTTAAATGCTCATTCTTTTCACATAATTACTGGAGCTTGGGAAAGGATAAAAGTAACTGTTTCAGATAGTGAATGTTTCAGCAAAGTTATAAATGCTTCATTAATATAATGTTCTAGAGGCAGTTTATAAATGGCAGCTCTTAAATAGCTGTTAGAAAGCATAAGTTGCTAAATGGACCATCACTATTTATATTATCATCTACATGACTTGAGACCCTGCTTCAGTTTAAAAAAAAACCCAAATAAACTTCAACACACTAAGATCCAAATGGACCCAACAGCTTAACTCAATTTATAAAGCTCTGAGGAAACAGTCACAACAGTTTAATGACAGAGTCAACTCCTCCAAAGGCTAATTTCAAACCATATTAACCCAACAAGGTACTCCAAGGCATAGTTTGCTTTGTGTGATTGCAGCTGCAGCTCTCAAGAGGCTCAAAGCAAAATGTTAAGCCTACAGAACAATGTGATTACTTGTAAGTAATTAATAACATTTCTTATCAAATTACTGAGAAACAAAGAGGGCAATTTCTTGGGAGGAGGTAGAAATCAGGAAAGTAATGTTCAGTCAAAAATCCAACTGTGCAACCATGGAATAAAATGAAAGCAACTAGAAAAACGTGTAAAGCCTGGCTCAGTTCTTTTCTCTGTCCAAGCTGACAAATAGGGAATATGTCAATATGAATACTGAAAATTCACTTTAAAATCTGAAAGACAAAGTAACAACTTTGGTTAATAACCCCAATGCAAATGAACACCAAATAAAACTGTCTGATTCATCCCTTTTCCTCCTCCCCTCAGCTGTCTAGTGAAGGCAGAATTCCCTGCTAATTACCAACACTACCTCCAGAGAACTCACACACTCACTTTTCCAGGCACTGAACACCCCTCCAAAATAAACAGTATTTCTCTGAGAACAAGGCACTGTTTTGCTGTCCCACGTGCCCCAATCTGAGCATTGGCACAGCTGCCTAATCTCTGCCAGTGCCAATCCTAACCCTCAGCTCCTGTGCCAGCCTCCCTCACCCCTGATCCATCCACACCAGTTTCTGCTGCACATTTGCAGGTTTCCTACATCACTAATGTGGTGTTTCTGTGGGCCAGGAGCTACAAGCAAAAGTAAAAGCTCTATCTGCTAATAACAGAGACAAGAGATAAATCTGCCTATTTCTCCCCCCTCACCTTCATCTCCCACTATCAGACAACACCCTGAGGGATTTTGTACAACTGAGCAAAAGAATCAAAGACTAAATTAATTCATGTGTCTGATGAGATTTTATTAAGTGGTTAAACATCAACCACCATCACACCCTGAACTGGAAGGAAAAAAAAAATCCTGTAATACCACATCAAATGGAATGCCTTCTAGAAACCATAAAAGCTGCTTAAGAAATGAAAAGAGTTCAGTATTGAAACCTCCTTTAATTTCTGGCTGAGCCAGAAGGAACAGGGAAGTGTGGTGGTGAAGAATCCACTGAGGGCAGCAGCATCTCCCTGCACCTGAGCTGCTTCCTGGGCTACTACAGAGCTCCCAGAAGAAGAGCACATGTGCCAGCCACTCCTAATGAGCAATCACCAATCACTGATTCCAGATTTAATGCATAGATTAACCCTTTCAGCTGACTAACAGGCACTTTGGTCCCACTATGTTTAAAATTTGAGTTTTCAAAGAGGTAACAGAAGCCAGTTACTATCAATAACCACCATTATTTTTTAAAGACAGTGCTGCAGATGTAAAATTCTGTTTCAAAGACAGCTGCATGTCTTGTAATAGCTCTCATTAAGTATTTAAAAAATAAATTATAGATGACAGACAAGGAAGCTCAGAGTTCATTCACTTGTTTCTGCAGATTTTTTTAAATAAAAGCCTCCAGAAACCACCTAGAAATCCAAATAGTTTGTAACAACAGTAACAGAAGGACAAAAAAACCCCAAAAAACGGACACAAGGTAAGATTTCTTCATGGTAAGGATGACTTGCACTTGCATAAATGCCTTTCCTCCAGATGGATATAAAACTGATTTACAGCTAGAGGACCCTTTCAATCATGAGGATGGTGTAAAAAGCAGAAGGGCAGCAACAACACAGTGCAATTACACAAAGTTTGGGCCTGGTGTTAAAATTCTGGGACTAAACCACAAATGGAATTTTAGGTCTGCTGAAGTCATCCACATGGTAGAGCTGAATTTTCAGTCTCAACCAATTACACACAACAAAAATAACAAGAGCATGGCAAGTCTACATGACACAAACTAATGGGTAATTTTTACAGGGAGTCCAGGAAGGACTAAAAAAAAAAAAAGCAAAAGAAATCCAAGAGCTTAAAACCACATGGAAAATGAATGGGCACAATAACTTTCAAGGTGTGGCCAAGACACCAAAAAACTCAAACTTGCACTATTCCTGCATAGTGGTGGGTTTTCCAGGTCATCAGCCCCTCTAGGAGAGGCAGATACTGCTTTGGACAACTTTAGGGGAAACTTTGCCTAATAGCTGAACACAGTTAACCAGAGAGAAGCCAAAACCAGTGATGATATTTGGTAAATTAATAATGTCACCATTCAAATTGATCAAAACTAAAATACAGCAATATGACTTCCTTCAAATGCAGCAAAACCAGATGGGGCCTGTCTGAAGACATTCAACAGTTTTCTTCTGGAAGGTGGAAGAATGGTTTAGGTTGGAAGGGACCTTGAAGATCACCCA
This sequence comes from Promerops cafer, assembly GCA_013398275.1. Classification (NCBI taxonomy): domain Eukaryota; kingdom Metazoa; phylum Chordata; class Aves; order Passeriformes; family Nectariniidae; genus Promerops; species Promerops cafer. The sequence goes on along the minus strand of VZSE01002019.1, from coordinate 490,717 downwards.
GTTCCACCCCCCTGCCATGTGCAGGGACACCTTTCTTAGCTGATAAAACTCAGGGGTTCGTCCATCCTAAACGTTAGATTAGGAATTAAAATCATCCCCATTTTACATCACTTAAAGTAACAACAGTTACTGTCCCACTATCAAGAGAAATCAAATATTAATCATTAAGATACCAAATTACACTAAGTGCAATATTATTTTCAACACATTTTCTTGCATTAAGGACTAAAACAAAGAGCAAGTGGCTGCTTAGAGGATTTTTTTCCATTTGCTCCGTGTTCTCCTACAATGCAATTTTTGAACCTTCCTCTAAACTCACGAGGAAAAAGGACCAGAGAACCTCCAAGCTGCATTTAGTTGATTTTTCCACTGAATCTTCTGGAAACGGCCAAACCACCACGATTTCCAACTCACAGCAACACCCTGCAATGGGAACTCTCCGATTTGTTACATTTCTGCAGGCTCGATAACCCTGACTTCACGCCAAAGCTTTCCAAAATGCCTTCGGCCTTTCCTTGCCTCTTTAAGAGCAGAACGTTCGGCCGGTTTTAAGCCGGGCTTTAACGTTAACATGGCTCCCTTCCTTCCCAGCAGAAAAATGGCTTTGCTCCACCCTTGAGCACCGAGCCACGCTCGTGGCTCCGGCACAAGTTGTGCACAGGCCCCGGCACGGCGATAACTCCCTCATTATGCGGCTCGCCCGCTCTCAGAGACGGCCATCAGATAAAAAAAAGTTGCCACATTCAGCTCTGTTAACCCCAAGTGTTGCAAAGTCCCAAAGATTAACGCTGCAGGAGCCCGAGGAGGAGCCAGCGAGGCCCGGCAAGGAGGAAAGGCCCGGCCCGGGAATTGCAACACGCGGGAGGCGCGGGCACAGCGGGACGGGCCGCGGGGACTCACCGTGAGGGTGTCATCGATGTAGAGGGGGATCTGCCTCTTCTCGAAGGGGAACTCCTCCTCGCCGTCCCGGCACACCGCCACCAGCCGCGCCATCGCTGCTGCTGCTGCTGCCGCTTCCTCCCCGCTCCAGCCTGCGGGCGGCCCCGGCCGGAGGTAAACCCCCGCCGCGCTTCCCCGCCACACTTTCACCAGCAGCCGGCACCCAGCCTGCGCTCCCCATCGCCTGATTCACCACGCCGAGCCCGGCCCACCCACCCCGCCGGGAGGGACCCGCGCGGGCCGGCAACGGGCCGGGAATGCGGCAGCACACGGGCGGCGAGCCGGGCACGGCGCGGGGGGAGCGCGGGCAGAGCCGCGGG
>VZSE01002019.1:464503-482911 GCA_013398275.1 Promerops cafer | reverse complement strand
GGGGACACCGCGCAGCCCTGAGGGGACGCCGCGCCCGCGACCTTGGGGAGCTGCCACGGCCCGGCGTGTCCCCGGCGTGTCCCCGGCGTGTCCCCGGCGTGTCCCCCGCGTGTCCCCGGCGTGTCCCCCGGACCTGCGGGCACCGGCACTAAAGGCCCTGCCGGGAGAGCGGGATGGATCGGACAGGGGTTTGGGGATGGGAGCGCGCCAAACTGACTCCAAGTGGTGTTTGCATGCCGGGTTAAGAACGAAATTAGGGACGGAACGGGAATAACAACGGAAGAGAAAGAGGAATGGAATAGAGTAGAATTAGAATAGGATAGAATTGAAACAGAATTAGAATAGAGTATAATAGAACAAAATTAAAATAAAGTTAGAATAGAAAAGGAATGGAAGTAATGGCAGCTTCAGCTGCAGGAAGGACAATTCTTCCTGGCTGTGTGACTGGAACCTCTGCGTTTATCACAGAAATTCAAAGGGCCTGACTCACCTTGGGTTGGCTCACAGAGATTTTCAGAGGAAACAGGAAGGGAACAACACAGACTTCTCTGAGTCACTCCCCTTCCCAAAGCTCTGGCTTCCCTGGCACTGTCAGACCCTCAGATCTGTCCTGTTTCTCCAAACAGGAGGAATTTAAGAAGTAGTTTCAGTTTCTCGCCAAGAAAACTTGCCTTATTAAAGAGAAGCAAAGCATTTTAGTCCTGATGGAAGGGAAGATACATGATTCCCTCCAAAAAAGCTTTATTTGCAGGGGCAGCAGAACATGACCATCACTCTGGGTAGGATTTCTATCTCCAGTGTTACTTCAGCCCCACTGGGATCAGTAATTCTGTCTGAAGTCTTTGGGATTTGCTTGTGGAACCCTCTGGAGAATGACATGCCCAAAGTTATTTTTATCTAAATGCCTTTTTATTTTCTTTATTGAAGCGTTCTCCAGTGTGATTTGAATGAAGTACCCTAAAGTGAAGGCTCTCTCCAGTGCTCCTCTCCGCAGGCCTGGACAAGATGCCAAAGCAGGTAAAAAGAAAAGCAGCAATTGTGTGTGCTAATTAAATGTTACTTGCAGGAGAGAATTCTTGGCTTATTTCCATACAGTCAAGATTAGGTAACTACTAATGAATATTCACCTCTCCTTCCTGAATTGACTGGACCTATTTACTGTGGGTTTGAGCTGTATTAGAGACACCAGGCAGTGATTTCTGTTGTGCCCTGGGCTCTAACAGGGCAGGTGTTCATGCAGGCAGCAAGCACATCCCAAGGGTGTTTGTTCAGGAAGATGAATGGACACGAGAGTTGGGATTTATTTTCAAATATTCTTTCACTTTTGCCTAAGCAATCATCATCTCAGCTGAAGTGATGCTGAGCAGAACCAAGCCCTTCCTCAGGCCTTGCAGTCTCACAGTGGATTTAACTTGCCTGCTGTAATACAAAAACACAGGGGGAAAGGGGAATTGGCAGGAACTCCTCAGGTCCATGGAGTGTTTCCTAATTGTGGTGTCTGTTCTCTGACAGCAGCAAGCTGCTGAATGCTCATTCAGAGGAGAACAACAGAAATCACTTGGATGGCAGTGCTTTACTGCGTTGCTAAGCTTTTTTTTCCCCCTTACTGGGTAAAATTCTGTATTACTAGAAATGAACTACTCATGCTGTCTGCAAAAGATAAAAATGCTCCTAAATGAGTACACTATTGTAGCTTTTTTCTTTTTTTTTTAGGAATCTGCTAAGTGGGGTTTGCAGTGCATTTCCCCTATATTAATGAGCCCAGCATAGTGGGAATGCTGCTAACTAAATTTAGCCTTTTCTGTATAAACAAGGTGATGCTGTTCATTGGTTAACTTGTGGTACAGGTGAGATGGGATAGTTTGGAGAACTTTCTGTCCAAGAGAAGGAAATCAGAAGAGGAGTGTATAGAATGCAGAAATCAGGACTGGCATCTTTTCCATTCTTCATTGTCTCTTCTAGCCTCTCCTTTCCCCAGAAATGGCAAACAGGTCCTGGAGTCTCTCTTCTGGCTGGTTTTCCATTACATACAAGTATGTCCTTCCAAATAATGTTGTCAAGGACACGGGAGCCCAGAGGCTGAGATTTGAATATTTTAAGTTTCAAAGGGGACAAATCTTCAGCTAAGGCAGGGCAGCTCTTCCCCCAGCACCATTCCTCTGCCCTGGCTCTGATGTGTGCACTCTGCAGCTTTCACCCTGAAAATGAGAGTCTCTGCTAGGAAAGCTGCATTTGTTTTGGCCTGCAGGGGCTTCCAGCTGTACCTGCAGCCAGCCCTTGCTGCTTCCCTGAGCCCAGGGCACTGCTTGGATTGAATGCATGACATGCAGAGGCTGAGAAATGAGCCCGTTGCAAGAATGTGGGGTGTGTGTGTGTGTGTGCAGAACTGCAGTGTGAACCCAAGGCCACGTTCTCTGCCTGCCTTTGCTCACAGCCAGAACCCTTTTCTAACATCAGAGCAGGAGGAGGGCAGCTGGGAGGAGGAGTAGCTCACACATCCTGAGGTCTGGCTCCTGCTGAGACTGAAATTCGGTGACATGGAAGCAGCACAAGAGCTAGAGCAGGGGATGAGGTGAAAGCCCAGCTTCCCCCTTTCACTGGTGCTGATCTGACATCCCCTCCAGGAAAATGGCCAAAGCAAAGATTCCCTCATCCAGAATGACCTCAGTGAGTCATTTGAAGAAGAAGTTAGAGCCTTCCTCGGTGATGAAGAGAAACTGCATCTTTTTGACGACCTCACGAAAGTGAATCCGGTGACAACCAGGACAGGTGAGCACCAGGCAGTGTCTCCTGAGGGATTCCTTTCCCTGCTGGCCACTGACACGTGGCAGCTCCTGCTCTCACTGCATTAACACCATGAACACAGGAGTTATGTATATTACACCTTCATCACTCTCTTGATACCTCATTCTCTATTAAACCTGAGAGGTAACACACCCGAGACTGTTGTTACACACAGGCACAGCAAGAGTCACACTTTTGCAAAAGATACTGACAGAAGGTGTTGCTTTTCAGTTCTGAAATGTCTTCAAGCAAGATACAGAGTCAACCTGTTCTATACAAATGCTGGCTGCAGCCTGGTGGCTTTAAATCCTTTCCAGCCTTTCTCCTGCCTCTACTCACCTGAGCTCATGAGGGAGTACCACGTTGCACTTTGTCCTCAGGTAACCCTTGTGTTTGAGATCACTGTCCTTCTGCAGAGCCCAGGTGTCAAACTGCTCCAAATTTATCTGAGCAAAATACTCCCACAGGATAAACCCCATTTCTAGTGAAGTATTAGTTCTGTTAAGAGCAGTGTTGTTTTCAGGTAAATGTGAGATGACCCCTGCTATCCATTGCTGTTGAACTGTGTGGTTACTGTACTCTTAAATATGAATATTCTCTTTCACTGCCAGGATTTAAAACCTCACATCTTTGCAGTGGCTGAGCAAACCTACAGGAATGTCCAAAAGCAGATGGACCCTGTGAACCAGTCCATCATTGTGAGTGGAGAAAGTGGTGCTGGGAAGGTAAGGAAATGTTTTTCTGTGACATTGCTCTCAAGTTTTGAGCTCTGCCAGTGATTTGTAGTGCAGAGTAGTGCAGTGAGTGAGCAAAGATGAATTAAAAACCCCTCTGACACAGCACGTAGCCCATCTGCCCAGCACGACTCTCTTGAAATGTGTGTGAAGCATTAAGTGATTGCTGCAGTTAAACACACTGCTTAATATAGCAGCTCTTCAGGTGACATCTGTCATTTCTGGAGGGCTGGGTTTGAATCATTCAGCAGGAATTGCACCTGAGTTAATGCCTCAGCCTGGTCTGCCAGGGAGTCTCAGCAAACCCTCTGTAAAGACTTGGAGCAGTGGATTCAGCTCCTGCCCTGGCCCTCCCGTGATGGTCCATCCCTGCTCAGGACAAAGCTGAGGGTATTTTTAAGCCCAAGAACAAGATGCTTTGCTGAATGTTAATGACTCAAAATCCATTCACATTCATTCCATGCCAAGGCAGTAGCTGTTAATTCTGGCTGAGCTTCCAGGTGGTGACACCTCGATGGAAGTGCCATTCAGCAGAGCACTCCCACTGCAGCAGCACTGAAACGTGTCTGTGGCACAGAGTTTCCACTGAACCAGAGCTCTAAACCTGGCACAGTTCCTCTCTGTAGCCTCCCCTCCACCTGCACCCTGTGTTTCCAGAAGGCAGCACTGCCCCACTGACACAACTGATAACATGTTAAAAACAAAGAGCTACTGTCAGATCTCTCTCCTGCAGACCTGGACCTCTCGCTGCCTTATGAAGTTCTATGCCTCTGTGGCTGCCTCAGTGATCTCCCCAAAAGGCAATGAAACTGTGGGAAGGATAGAGAAGAGAGTGCTGGATTCCAACCCTGTCATGGAAGCATTTGGTAAATGTGGCTTTATAACAGCAAACTGAAGTAATAGGAATGGCCACTGTGGCAATTTCCTTTGTTCCCACAGGAGTCCAAGCTATCTCTTGGTCCTCTCCTTAAAAACAAACTCTTCAAATACTGGAGCTATTTACAGATCACCCTAAATACCTGTATGTGCTGCATGGCAGAGTGGGACCACTCTGATTGTTCTGTGTCTGCCACTGGCAATTTCACAGGCAACGCCTGCACCCTGCGGAATAACAACAGCAGCAGGTTTGGGAAATACATCCAGCTCCAGCTAGACAGGTAAGAATTACTGTGTAAAACCCCACCTGTTGTCTTGTTCCTTTAAATCCTTATTATCTTGTTCCCTTAAAGCTTATTTTTGAAATCTGCCATGGGATATTTTATGTCTTTAGTGCATATTTTGGTTTGCTGGCAGCTTAAACTGTTATCATTTTCCTTTTTTTTTTTTCTGCAAGCTCTCACCCTGATCTCTAAAAGAGAGCAATGGAAAAATAGAGATGTAGTTAAGAACTCTGAATAAAATATGAACAAAACTGAAGGTGAACTGCAAAGCATTCACAGTCAATTGGTCTCAGAACAATACAACCCCTCTTGGATTCTGTGAAGAGGTTTTGTTGAAATCTTTGCTATTTTTCCCTCTCTAGGTTCCATCATCTGACTGGTGCTTCCATCCAGACTTTCCTTCTGGAGAAAACAAGAGTTGCCTATCAGGCCCCCAATGAAAGAAACTTCCATATTTTTTATCAGGTTTGCCTTCAGTTAATTTTGCTGGGTATTTCTGACACACAGTGGGGATGGAATCACCAGATTTAGCACAGTTGCAGCTTTTAATAATTACCAGTTTCCCTGTCTCCCAGGCTTCCAAATTAAATCATCCTCCCAGTGTGTTATTCTTCACTGTCTGGGAGCTGTAAACTCCAAAGGCAGAATTCAATTCTTACCTTGTTTTCTGTCTCCAGATCACAAAAGGTGCTACTGCAGAGGAGAGGCTGGAGTGGAACCTTCCAGAAGGGGCTGAGTACCGCTGGCTGCCAAATTCTGAAAGAAACTTAGATGGTAAAGATTAGCTTCACTAAACTAATTAATCAATCCATTAATAATGGCTGGAACTTTAAAGGGAGGCAGGCAACAATACATCCTGTTCAATCCCCCTGGTCAGCCAATAGCAGATGTTTTGCAAAGCCACCTGCATTAATGGGATTCTTTTTAAGTTTCACTTGGCACTATTAAGTCTTAAAGCTTAAAATCAGTTACCTGGCTTAAAACAGCTGGTTCTGGCCAGGCAAATTTGCATCTTTGTGGCTTTGTTTAGAAACTGTCTTGTCTTTCCACGTGCTTCACCTGACAGAGGCAGAAAAAAGCAGTGGGTTGGTTCTGCAGCTTGTGTGTGGGATTTACCCAAACAGCATCCAGCTTCCCCCTCTCCAGTGACTGTTCCAGCTGGATTGGGTGTGCTGAGATGCTCTGCTTGCCCCTGTTTGTGTGCTTGGCTTTTTCAAGAGCACTGTTTGGCTTTCCAGAGGACTGCTTCGAGGTGACCAGAGGGGCAATGTTCCACCTGGGCATCGGCCGTGCCACGCAGAGCAATATTTTCAAGGTCAGCTACACAGCAGGGACAGCACGAGGCTGCTGAGGTTGTTGGGAATGTGTCCCCAGGGTGGGATTGCTGCTGGAATAAATCCCTGCCACTGTGCAGAGCTGCTGCTCCTCACTGCAGGGCCCTCAGCAAAAGGTTAGAGCTGCACAGCCAAAGGTTAGAGCTGAACTAAAAGTGTGCACCTCTGAATTTCAGTTTGCCTTCAGGAGTGCAGCAGTAGGGATCCACACAGAAGTTTGGGATCTGTCTGCTGCCTTTTGTGCAGGAATGTTGTGAGCTGGCCTGTTCTGGAGCTAAAGGAGGGCTCAGGGGATGCTGCCTTGGGGGGAGCTGTCCTGAAAAACTCCCTGATTGGATTCCAGGTGTTATCAGGCCTTCTGCACCTTGGGAATGTTCAGTTCTCCAACCCAGTGGATGAATCTCAGCCTTGTGAACTGGAAGACAAAAGCAAAGGTGAGGCAACAGCCATGCCATGCTCCAGAGCCTTGTTAGTTCAGTGCAGATGCCCAAGGGAAAGGATTAGAGAAAGGAAAGAATGGAGGGAATTCTTTCCTTTATTTAGTTGGTTAATTTAGATTTACTTATTAAATTTATTTAATTATTAACATTTATTAAATTGATTAAAATTTACTAAATCTACCAAATTTTCACTTGAGTAATTTTAACTATTATTACTTTTCATTATTAATTCCTTTTAACTACTAATAAGTCTAATTACTTTATTAATAACTTAATTTCAGAATTTAATAAATTTGTTTAAACTATACTGAATTGATTGCATTTTAAATTATTAAATCGAATTTATTTTATTTAAATTCATTTAATTTCTTCATTTAATTCAGAAAGAATTCCTTATTAAAGGAAAGAACTTGAACAATAACTCTCCTGCTGATAGGAGACGATCAAGGCCGTGAGCAATTCAAAATTTAGGTGTGGTTTTGTGAACAAACAAAAACCTAATGCTCCCCTGCCCTGAGAGAGAGAATATTCTTCCCTGACAGGTCAGGGCAACTGCAGCATTACCCAGTGATTTGAGGAGGATTATTGGCAGAACTGTGGCTCTTGATTGTAATCTTACTCTGCCATCACAGGGCTGGCAGAAATCTGACCCAGAGGGAGAGCAGGGCTTTTCACATGAAAGCTTGCAAGTTTTCATGATCAAGACCAAAAGCCAGTGACAACAAATCTGTTAAATTGCAGCATAAATAGAGGTTGTTCTGCATGTCTTTAGGAGGCTTGTGGGTCTGGATTTCCTTCAGAGCTAAAACTGCCCTGAATAATGAAGTTTCCTGCTACAATTTCACATGCTCTGAACTCCAACTATTAGTATTCCAATAATTTTGAATACAGCTCAGCTGAGAAAGATCTTAAATGCTTTGTCAGCAAATACTCTTTCTTCTACACTTCCTTTCTATCCCCAAATCCCTGCTTTTTTCCTGGTCATGACTCTTTGATTTGTCTGTCTGGATTTTGAGGTCCCTGCTCAGAAAAGGTGAACTAGTAACAAAGACACACCTAGAGACAAAAACAACTTTAGTGTGGCAAACTTCAGCTTTTTCTGGTATTCCTTCATTTTAAAGAGAGGACTCAGAATTCCAGGGGCACTCTACATCCAAATTAAGAGTCTGGTTTTGCAAAATTTACTCCCAAGTTTGGGTGGAAAGATCCAAAATCCGCATTTAAGTTGGAGAGCTGATGGAAGTGACATTTTTCTACACAATCTCTAGACCTTCCATACCTTCAGAGGTGTGAACACAACAGGTAACCTTGCACTGTTTGTTCCCCTGACCAAGAGTTTGTGAAGAGCACGGGGGATCTGCTCCAGATTCCCACTGAGGAGCTCCTGGGATCTTTAAGGATTCGAACAATCACTGCTGGAAAACAGCAGCAAGTGTTCAAGAAGCCATGCTCCAGAGCTGAGTGTGAGACCAGGAGGGACTGCCTGGCCAAAGTCATCTATGCCAGGTAAGGATGTGCTAACCCAGGTGACTTTTGGGAGGGGATGGGCAGGCCAGAGGGATTTACTTGCTGCTGTTTCATGGCAGCACATCAGAAATTCCTCTTCCTTCCAAGTGACACTGATGGAAACAGCAGTAAAAGAAACAATTCTGATTATTGCAAGCAAGCAGCTTCCAGCTAATCCCATTGTTGCTGTCTGCAGGTTGTTTGAGTGGCTGGTTTTGGTCATAAATGAAAACATCTACACAGATCCCTCAGTGTGGACCAGCTTTATAGGTATGGATATCCCAGCCTGGCTTAACTCAGGGGCCAGCAGCCCTCCAAGCTGCTCCTAAACTAAAGCTCCCTGTCCTCCCATGTTCCTTCCAGGTTTGTTGGATGTTTATGGGTTTGAGGCCTTCCCTGAAAACCACTTGGAGCAGCTCTGTATTAATTACGCCAACGAGAAACTGCAGCAGCACTTTGTAGCTCACTACCTGAAGGCACAGCAGGTAATACCCCAAACTGAAGATCAAATCTCCAATATCTGATTTAAAACAGCATCTTTTTGTCACTTTATTGCATTGCTGTGCCCGTGGTCAGATGGAACCTTCAGTCAGTAATGCCACAGAAAGCAGAGGGAGGGAACAGTGGCTTTTTAAAGAGGGGAGTGTGGGGCAGAGAGGGTTTTTTGCACCATGCAGTCCCTCACTGGTCACACACTGCTAATTCCAGCTCTCATCCAAGTGCCCTGCAAGGTGCAGACCCCCTGCCAGAGCTGCTGCTCTACCCCTCCCCACTGCAGATCCATTACCAAAATGCTCTTTGCCATTAACTGGAATCAGGGAATTTATTTTCTTTATGGCACCAGCGTGCTGGCACCTCCTGCCTCACAGCAGGGTTTTGTCAATTTATTCAGGAGTTAAGTATTTCTTTGACTGCAATTTATGCCTTTGCTACTGCCAGGCTGCTTTCCCTGCCTGCCCTGGTCAGCATGCCAGGGGTTAATGGTCAGGGAAGATGGAAAGCAAGTTCAAGCACACAATTGCTTTGCTTGAAACGGCTCCATGACCTCTGTTTATAGCACCCTCCCACTCACTGCCTGCCCTCTTACCTCTGGATCTGGCTGTCCCCCAAACCACTTAAATGCCATTAGTGGCTGTGCTGAGCAAGCTTTTGGCAGAAGGCTTTTCAAATAACTGCCCAGAGCTCGTGCTTGTTAAACACTGCTGACAGTTTGTCCTGTAATTCAGCATAAATATTGTACCAATTATTCCAACCAGTATCTCTCTGCACTTCCTTTCAGATCAGGCTTTGCTTTAAATGGAGCTCAGTTGGGAAAGTCTGGCACACAAAGGTTGGGCTGGGGCTGTGTCCCAATCCAGGGAAGGAGTTCTGCTTGTTCCTTGTCCTTCAGGGAAGATTTCAGCACAGCCAGGAGAGGCTTTGTGTGACTGTGGCCTTTGTTTGCTCTCTAAAGCAGCCTTGCAGCACACTCTGATAAATCCATGGGGTTCCCAAATCCTCAGATAAATTGTTCCAGCAGGTTCTAACACACCCAAAAGCTACCTGGGGTAGAATATCCTCGTGGGTTTTTTTTTCTCAAGCTTGGTGTTGACCTAGAGCTGAGCTGGGATTAACTCCTCAAACAGGACCTGGATCAGCTGCCCAAGGCAGAGTTCTGAGCTCTGGTGCCTCTGCTGCAGAATAACCCCTTCCCTCTTCCTTCAGGAAGAATATGCAGCTGAAGGCCTGCAGTGGTCATTCATAAACTACCAGGATAACCAGAACTGCCTTGATCTGATAGAGGGAAATCCCCTCAGCATTTTTTCCTTGCTGAATGAGGTAAGTGTGATCTAAACCCTTCATTTTTTGGGCCCAGTTTCCTGCCTTTTTCCCACACCACCAAAGAAAACACAAACAGTAAATTAATGGAAAACCTATCAGCTATAAAATTTCTGCAGGGCTTCAGTTTCAGAAAAATCCTGCCACTGCTTCCTCCTGTTCTGAGTTGTCTTTTTCCCTCTGATCCTGGATGTTCTGATTCAAATATGAAACCTCAATTACTTCTTTCCCCCCACTTCCTTCCCAATATTTCAGGCCTTGCCTACTCAAAGCAGCTCTAAAGTTGCTATGATTTGAATTTTAAATGTTGTAGCTTTGAGAGTCAGTTCTTTGGGACAAATCAGAGATGCTGCAGCTGTGTGTCCTTTGCAGGAGTGTCGTCTGAACAGACCCTCCAACGCTGACCTGCTCCAAACCAGGATGGAGAAAGCCTTGTCCAGTAATCAGTGCTTAAGTCGAGATAAGTTTAGTAAGAAGCCCAACTTTATCATTTCACATTATGCTGGCAAAGTCTGCTATCAGCTGGCAGCAATGGTGGAGAAAAATAAGGTAGGTGTTTGCAGAAAGAGCAGTTTAAAAAAATCTCAAAAGTATCTTACAGACCTAAAGTGATTTAAATCGAAGCAGCACTGACAAATATGTTCAGTGCTGGGTACTGGACATACCTTGCTGCAGATAAATCCTCCAGGCCATGTAAAACTGGGTGATGTTTGTGGTGTGATTCTCCAAAGCACCACTGGCACGAGCTCTGTTACACCTTTGGGCTGAGGTAGAAGTGAACCATCACCAAATCAGGGCTTTTTCCATTCCTGGGGGATGCAGAATTGTTAATGGCACCAGGGCATTTTTATAACTACAAATGCAGCACTTAATTCCCGAAACAATTCAGATACATTTATGAGAAACAAGAGCATGGGCTTAACTACTGAAAGTGCTCAAAGTACCCAAATTTTGGCCACCAGGGAATAACTGAAATGTGAAATAGTCTGCAGAGAGGAGGGTCCCTTCTCACCTCTGACATCCCCAGCAGTTATGGCAAGTGCTATTATTCATTTAGCAATACAACACCGTCTCTTAATTCAAAGGAATATTTCTAATGTCTGCTGCAGTCTGTCCTTCAGGGATTAAACCAATCCTGGAAGTTGGAGCTCACTCAGGCTGTGTAACAAGAACTGTTTTGGGAGCAGTTGCACATTTGACTGGATTTGCTGGACGTTCAGCCAAACATTGTTTTCTGTTCCTACATCTGACTGTGAATGAATGCACATCAGATTTGAAACTGCAGCTGTGGTCACATCAAATTTGGCATCAGAAATACTGTTCAATCTCTAGATGTGGAATTCTTAGTTATTTTCAGAGGTGCAGGTGCCTGCCAGGTCCAGATACTGACAGGTCACGTCTGTTTGCAGGATGCTGTTCCACCAGAGCTTGTCCACGTTCTGCAGAACTCAAAGGACCCTCTGCTTCAAAAATTATTTCCTGTGACAGAAAAGAACCAAAATAACACCAAAACCCAGAACAGAGCAGCTGTTGTTACAGTGGTGTCCAAGTTCAAGGTACATCTATTCAGGTTTCTGCTGTAATTTTACAAACTTTGTGGATTCACCATCAACAATTTGATGAAGGCATCCACAAGAGTGGATTTTCTGCTCAAGCTGTCCTGCAGAAGGGCTCTAACACTGAGTCTGTAAAGCCATCCTTGCCAAGAGCAGCTTCATGGGGTGGATGGAGGATCCCTGAGGAGGAGGAGCCCTGATGAACCCTGTGTTTGCTCTTGCAGAGCTCCCTGGAACATCTGATGGAGATTTTGAGCAGAACCACACCCCATTACATCCGCTGCATCAAGCCTAACGCTGACTGCAAGGCCATGACTTTCAGAAGAGAAGAGGTAACTTTCCCAAAGCCTTTCCCCAGGGCTTTGCACTGGCTTTCTTAGCATCTTGAGTCACTTGCAAAGCCCTTTCCACAGCACATTTTGAAACAGCTCTTTCAGAGTCACTGAGGTGCTTGTCCCAAACAGCTCCTGAGCACAGCAGCTCTTCCAGCTGCACCTTGCCTGTTGCTGGGGTGATTTGGGGTGCTGCCCTCCCAGCCCTTCAAACAGATGGAGGTGATCTGAGCAGCCCTGGGCACACAAATACCTTCAAAACAAAACTGGGCTCGCTCCTGGAGCCCAGGAAGCTGAGCAGCTTTGGGAACAGAGCAGCAGATGCTAAATCTGTAACTAGAGAGCCTCATCTGATGGGCAATCAGCTTTAAACAGCCATGGAATCTGCTGAGCATGGAAATACCAACACTGAGCATGGCAATACCAACACTGGCTTTTCACACCCTGCTGGGTTTGGCTGCCCAGGACAGGGCACACAAGGAGCAGCTTCCACAAAAGGCAGCCTTGCCTACACCATCTCAATTTGTGCCTCAGGTTCTCAGCCAGCTCCAGGCCTGTGGAATAGTGGAAGCCATCACCATCAGTGCAGCAGGTTTCCCAGTCAGGTAAGTCCAGCTTCATCAGCATAATCCATTTCTATAGCAATTAGTGGCATTTAGTTATTCAGAAGAGCTTATAAGCAGGAAACTGAAATATTTTGCCCCATCAGCATATCCAAGCACAATTCCTGCCCAGGCTTTGCTGCAGTCACTGTTGCTGGGAAATCTGAAATTCCTCAGAAGTTCTGTACTTTCTGGCCTGTTTGACCATTGGGGCATCAGTCTGTTTGCATCCCATGCACTGGATCCACAAAGCCATTCTGGAATTTTCCCCCTTCAGAGGACCAGTTATTTACCATACAGCAGAAGGGATCAGTTATTTACCATGCAGCAAAAGGGATCAGTTATTCACAGTAATGATTCTTGCCTGGAATTCTCTGCACATTTCTCTCTCAGGATCCCTTTCCAAAGCTTCACTGAGCGCTATAAAATACTGAGAAAATCCTGGGGCTCCAGTAAAAAAAAAGTGTGGGATAAAAGCAACTCTCATCCTGCTGAGAAAAATGGTAAGTTTCCTCAGATAATCCCTCTGCTATCAAGTAAAGTTGTTTGGTATCACACAGATCAGATAATTACTGTATTAACCACTATTCTCAAAATACTTCTTTAACCTATCACCAGTTTCTAATTTGCTTAACACTTCAAATCTTTCACTGCTGGTTTTCTGTGTTCCTCCTGGGTGGAACAGTCACAGACACAGTGGTGTCTGGGGTTCCCCTCACCCAATATCATTTGATTTAGAGTTTATTCTTTAGTAGACTTGAAAACCACTTACCTTTTGCCTTATCTTCCTTCTCCTTCCTTTCTTTCCCCCTCCCCTTGTTTCCTTGCTGCATCACTGACCTTCCAGCTTACCTGGACTCTGCTGCTTCTTCCACCTTTTGCAAACTTCTCTTTTTCTAAGCAAGAGTGAGGATGGACTTTACCAAACACAATCCAGCCCACAGGTAATGCCTTTGCTATGAACTCCTGAAAGGAGGAGCTCATCAGGTGGTTACATTTAATATTTAATCAGGTGGTTTACATTTAATACTGCAGCCCCTTTCTGTGCCCCAGATGAATCCCCTCTTCCCCCAGTGGGTCAGTTCAATAAGCAGCAGCTGTGGGAAGCAGGACCAGCCTGTTCAAATGAGTAAAATTGGTGGAAATCTCTTCACCATGTGGAAATGGGGTGAAGTAAGGAAGTGCAGGCTGGAAAATCACTTACACACTGGATCTTTCCCCCTCAATTGCAAACCCATTAACTGCAGAGCCTCTTGTGATAGGTTTTTAGTCCTTTTTATCTTGAGGGGGTAATAAGCTGCAAACAAAGCAAAACAATTGCCCAAACACAGGGATAAGGCTTTTGGTTCCCTTATCAGCCCAGCCCCATGAACACCATCAGAGCCACCAGATGTCTTCCTGTAAGCAAGGATTGCTTCTGTTTGTTTTCAGGACCTTAAAATGCTCTCATCTCCTTAGAAATATTTATAGCAGAAAAGCAAACAGTATCCAGGATGGAATGATGCAAAACCCATCCAGCCCTGTGCATGCAGGAACTCCTGCAACAATCTCTTGTTCCAGGTCTGAATTAAGTCCATCTCTATTTCCAAAGAGATTCATCTGGCTGACCTATTTGTAATGTAAAAATCTCTGCACTGTGTCCCAGAAATGGCTTTAATAACCTGTAATTGCTGCCATAAATTCCTGCTCAGTACAGGACCCCAGAGCTGCTCCCAGTGCCCTGTGACAGCTGTACAGTCGTGTAGAATTTCTTTCCCCTTCCTGCACTTTGCAGTACATCAAGGCTACAATTCCCTGCCTTTTGTTCTTTGCTCCCACAGCTTTGAGTATTTAATGTGATTTTCTTAGGACTGAGCTGCTCAGTCTATTCTTAGTTGCATTGCTGCTGCTTTCTCGTGCTTCCATCCATGTAGGATGCTTGGAATGGGAGAACACCTGAGCCCTCCCTGTTCCAGTTTAGATCTACCCCAAATGACAATTTTACCTGTGGAGAACACAGGTGATAACAGATGAGAAGGCAACACCCAACCACAGCCCAGTTAAAACACCTCACACTGGTTTTCTGGCTGATGGCACCTGGTGCAATCTGTGCTGTCACATTTTAGCCTTAAACACAGCAGGATCAAGTGCTCTCAGCCACCTCCTCCTCCCCTCTTGCTGCAGCTGTTTCCCCTCTAAATGGCTGAGAAATCTCAGTGCAAAGACAATGCCCTGGCCCCAACTGCCAAATTTTGTGACGCCTTCTCCTCAATGTTTCATTTCCAGGTGAGACTCCAGTGATGGATGATGACAAAGCACCCCGTGCTGCTGTTCTGGACATCCTTCAGGATGCTGTTAGGGGACAAACCCCTGCTCAGGAAGCAGGGAATGGAGCAGAAACCCCCTCAGTCTACTGTGGCAAAACCAAAGTGTTCCTGGCCAGTTCTGTGGTAAGTGCTGTTCCTTGGCTGATGGCTCTGGAGTGCTCCTGCCTCAGGGCCATTCTGGCACAGATGGAGGCAAAACTCCTGCCAAGCCAGTGTGACCAGAACTGGGCATTTTCCATCCCATTATTAAACTCAATCAAGCACCCATCAGAATCCAGCTCTCCAGAACACTTTGTGTAATGGCCTGTGTGTTGCCAGTGGACAAGGAGCTGCACTTGTGTCTAGAATTGTCAGAATTCCAGTAAAGATGGCAACTTTCCTTAGCTCCAGATGACACATTTGGCTGCTCCAACAGGCCTACACAGCTTCCTTGGGAAAGAGAGGAAGGAGACAAAGGCACTTCTGCCAAGTGTGCAGGAAGCAGCCCCTTCAGTGGAGCTGGGTATGAACCTGCTGCTGCTGGGACTTTGGGAGGCTCCACTTTCCTTCCCAAGAACTTCCATCTTCATTTCCACGTTACCTGAAAAGCACTAATGAAGTGCTGTCACTTCCCAAACCTAATCCAGCAGGCACAGGACACAGGAATGAGGCTGTGGTCCCCTGACAAACACCAAGAGGCTGTAAAAGAGGGAAGAGTTATGAGCACAATTCCATCCCTAACTCCAGGCTCCTGTTCCCCACTGCAGCTGGAGCTCCTGGAAGCCAGGAGAGCAGAGGTGTTAAATGAGAAGGCATTTTGCATCCAGTGCTGTTGGAGAAGATTTAAAGAGAAGAAAGCAGCAAAGGAGAAACGCTCTGCAACTCTCATCCAAGCAGGTGACTTGCCAAGGGTGGGGCTGAAATAACAGCACAAGGGACATTTCCAGTCTCCCTGGGGGACTACAGTGGCACGAGTGGATGAGTGCCACTCTCACAGTGTGTGCAAGAGCTGCTGGGGTTCTCTGCACTCAGGTTTCTCTCCATTCAACCCTCAGCTGTCCGTTCGTGGCTGGCCAGGAATCGCTTGCAGAGGCTGCGCAGGGCTGCTGCTGCCATCCAGCGTGCCTGGAGGAGATGGAGAGTGAGTATGGGGGGACAGGACAGCACTGGAAAGGAGCCTGAGGCTTTCTAGTGTCTGAGAGAGGGTAATAACTCTGAGAACTACCAACCCAGTGCTCCAGAAAACTCTTCTCCAGCTGAAGGGCAGATGCCAGTCCTGTACAGCTGCTTCTGGTTCATCCTGCAGAACAAACTCATTGCTTACCTGCATGGAAGTTGGGGTGTGCTGTCCTTCCAGACACCCTCCTTTATAGACTCTCAGTTCTGCAGTCCTAAGCTGTGTCAGGACATTTGAGAATCTTGTTGTTCTGTGTCTTTTTTAGGCAAAAGTGGCCGCGCTGGCAGCAGCAGAGCTGGACGAGGGGGAAGGAAAGGAGTTCCCAGCTGCTGGAGCTACCTTGGCCACAGCTCCCTGTTCTCTGGACACAGCGTGGCCTCTGCAGGCAATTGTGCAGTTCTGGCCCCTGGGCCTGGTGCTGGCTGCTGCCCCTGTCAGTGCCACGGGGCCCCGGCGGGCGCTGGCGCTGCTCAGCTGCCTCAGGGGGCTGCAGGAGGGCTCCAGGGGGCACCTGGGCTGCGGCATCACCTCCATCAGAGCCCTCCCACAGGTACCGACCCCTCCCTCCCTCTGCAGCTGCCTCGGGCTTGGGAACAGGCTGGGATAGCACCTCCCACTAGCTGGCACTGGCTGCCCTCAGCCAGTGCACTTACAAACCACCTCTGGGTCTTGGGGGGAAACATTTTTGTGTTTGCATCAAATTCTGTGGGCAAGAGCTGGCCACAGCTGCTGCAAACTGTGCCAGGCTCAGTGCTGAGCACTGCAGAGTCTGACTGCAGTTCAGTTCACAGTACTGGCACTTCCTGCAGTGACCATTTCTCTTAAATCCATTTGTGGGGACTCCTCTGGAGGAGTTCCTCTGTCCTCACCCACCAGTGGTTCAATACTCAAGAACTAAATGTGAGTAACAAAATCAGCTGCACACCTGGCTGAGAACTCTCCCCCTCTTGTCCCTGCAGGGCTCTGTCAAGTTCCACTGCAGGAGGTCCCCGCTGCATTTTGCTGAGATCAGCCCCCACACAGAGGAGTTTTCCATCACAGGACTCAACCAGATCCTGCTGGACAGACAGCAGCTCCTGCCCACATAGCTCTGCCCCTGGCCTTGGCCTCCAGGGAGGGCTCTCTGCAAGCTGCTGCTTCCAAATCACTCAAGGTGCACTTGTGCTGCTACCTCAGAGCTTCCACAGCGCTGCCTTGTACGTACAACGGGGTGGAATGTAATACACCTCATAATTCACATTATAATACACATTATAATACACAGTAAATTCAATTTAGAGTGTGTGGGGGCAGCTCCTCCTGCCCCACACGTGACAGGAAATATCAACACTATGGGAACAAATCAATTCAAACAGATCAGGTGCTTGAAGCAATGAATACTTGAACTGAACGCTGCTGGCACTGCCTGCACGAGCCAGAGGCTGCTCAGGAGAGAGCAAATAATGCAAATATTCCTGATTCCTGCTGGCTTCCCAGAGGTGCAACCGTCCTGACTGACCACGAGTGTCCCTGAGGGAGTGAGGAGCAGCCAGCTGCAGCACTCAGGGAAAAGCAAGGCTGGGCTCTTGCTTTTATCTACAGGACCAAAATTTGTCAGCTCTCACAGCTGCCAGGTGTCTGCAGAGCTCCCCAAACAGCACCAGCCTGCCCAGGGGCTCACCAGGGCTGCTCTGTACCCTCCCTTTGTTGCTCATGGATCTTGAAAACATTCAGCTGCTCTGTGTATGTCATTTAAAATAAACTGCTCAATGCTTTGTCAAAGTGTCTGAACCTTCCCAACAGCCTTTAGTGAACAAAAACATTTCAGAGTAGTCGTGGATTAAAATAAATGCAAATATATTTAATATTGTCACCGTGAAGCAACATTTCCTGTGGCTGCCAGCATTTCTGAGCCAACAGAAAGAATTCCACAGAGTAGCAAGTTCAACCCCCAGGATGTAAAAACGTGTCCCAACACAACCCTGCCCCTGTCTGCCAGCTCCAAACTGAAATCAGAGCACTGACATCCACAGGCAGAGTGGCCAACACACACCATGGAGCAGCCCTGGCTGCTGGCAAATTTCAAAAAATAAAAATCTCAAGGACAAAACCAAACCCCGTTCCCACAGCAGCTCACTCGGGGAGAAGGTTCTCCTTCTCGGGAGGCTCCACGATGCTCAGGCAGCAGTCTGCAAACTCCACGAACAGGGGCTCCTGCATCAGCTTCCTCAGGAGGGAGCTTTTGTCCTGGGCCTGGTCGATGGCGAGCAGCAGCTGCCGCAGGTGGGGGTTCAGCAGCAGAGCCCTCAGCTCCTCTGATTCTCCTGCAGCGAGGGAAAAAACAGAGCTACAGCCGCGCCTCAGGCCGCCCTTGCCTTGCCAACAAGCCTCCAACAGGCAGATTAACTTTTAACGCTTTCGGGCCCGGGATAAGCTGCAGCTCCGTGCAGAATTCATTCCTGCTCGCCGCGCCAGCCCCAGCTCCCCGAATTACCCAGGAGCTTGAGATTCTGCAGCGGGACGCGGTCCTGCTCGTCCTCCTCGCTCAGGATGTCCTCCAGGGCCCGGGGGCTGTGTGCGGGGCCCGGGGGCGGCCCCTGCCCGGCCGCCTCCCGCTCCCGCCGGGTATCGGGCGCGCAGCGCTCTGCGGACAGAGCCGCGTTAGCCCCGGCCCGGCCCCGGCCCCTCCCGGCCCGGCCCC